>OZ022582.1:13931751-14036751 GCA_963669155.1 Arbacia lixula | reverse complement strand
TTAAAGGAAATGATTGCGTCTATGTGAGGCTCGAACTGACGACATTTGTATTATTAGCCCGACGCTCTACCGACTGAGCTAACAGACCGATCGTTGACGCTGTAATTTTGTCAAGTATTATTTAACACACAACCTGTCAGATTGTAAGAAAGTTTCTATTAGTGAGGTAAACTGTTGAACTGCAAAGAAATGTATAATTTATGAAAATTAACATTTTAGGGATTTTTTTTTTAATTTGTTGCCCAAATGTGTCATAAAAGTCACCCGAAATCCCGTGAAATCTTATACTACCTTGTAAAAAAAAAAATTAAACCTCGTTGATATGACACCTTATATGATGTGAGAAAATATGTCATTCAAATGTTATCTATAGAATTGTTCAATGCTGCTTTTCCATGGCTGCCATTTAACACACAATGTAAACACTTTTCAAAGTTATGTCTTAGACGGGACAGAGGCGGGTAGGGAGGGATTTTTTTACCTGGCCTACGTTGTAACCGTGTACACTTCACTTGTTTTTATTGTCTAATTTTGGTGTACCAGCATATAATTTTTCTATTGTAGGCCGATGTTGCAGGCACAAATCCATTGAAGCAACTGATTCTGTATCAGTAGATCAGATATTGAGCCGAGTTCTAAATGTGTGTCTCTTAATGGAAATTTGCATAAATTATGTGTCACTTCGTCGTAGAGTGAGACACGGGTGGGACAGCAGGCTGTCGTCTGCAACTTCCACGCCCAAATTTCAAGAAGCAGTTCCACCATCATGACATTTAGGGTGCGTTTATGCTCAAATTTTAGAGCCCAAATAAGCGTTTTGATACGCGTTGTTTAGATCAAAACGTTGATTCTACATTTGCAAATTGAGCATAAACTCACCCTTAGATTTGTCACGAATAATCTGCACTTTCGACGGAAAGCGCTTTTGTGTGTGTGTGTGTGTGTGTGTGTGTGTGTGTGTGCTTATTACTACTACTGTAAGTGTCATTACTCATTTGTTTAACTTATATGGACAAATTCTACAGAAAATGTCAAATGAATGATAAGAGACAGTATATTTTTGGTATGTATGTGTGTGCGCGCGTATGTGTGTCTATATATGTATGCTCTCCTTTATGTGCCAAGAAATCACGCTTTGAAACTCCACTTGAATGTCACTGTTATTGGTATTAGCGTTTCACGTTCAAAACGCTGTTGCTAAATTATTGTGGACTACGCGAAACAAATCAGGAAATATTATGTCGAGCAGAGTGGTGGCCGTTTTGAAGGAAAGATCAGCATTTAAATGTACCTAGTTTAAACTTAACCAGTAATTCTTCTATACCATGTGTCTAAAAAAAAAACATACACTTTTGAAATGGCTGCCAAATAAAAAAAAATATTTGATTCTGGGGAGAATGATTTACATGTATGGATAGCTTATGGTCTCAACTTTCATCTGACACCAAAACGTCCGAAAATAATTTTTGCTTGAATGAGCACTGCTCGCTTTTGTAAAGAGTATGGAAATTAGGCTGCGCAGGAATTAGCCTTCTAATTTTGCGAGAGGTTGAATTGCCAGACACCACAAGACAGAGGTGTTAAGATATCCATTTACCGATAGTTATTAAATGGATGTATGTCCAGAGAACTTGCGAAGGATATTTCATAATAATTAATTTATAGCGCAATAGTTGCGACTCGAAAATTTCCTACGAGGCTTAACATAGACTCATCGGAAATCTTTCGTGCGTCACTGCTATATGACGTTATCAATCAAAGCGTTTAAAAGGCCTCAAGAATGTGTAAACATATTGATGCTTGCGGGAATAATGTCCATTTACCTTCCACAACCGATGAAAAAACGAGGATGATAAAAATTGTGTTCGTTTAAGTAGCTCCATAGACCATTGCGATAGCGAGATGAATTCGCAAATTTTCTTTCCTTCTGGGTTCACTTTGGACACCGGCAGAGGGCGCCGTCGACACTGCCATGCAAAGACAGCAGAATCAGACCAGCAATAAATACCTATATCGACAACACCCAGTTGATTACCAAAGAAACTATTAGAAGTGGTATACAGATCGATGCCTGGAGCAGCCATGTAAAAATAGATACATCTTCGAGTCGTGATGATGCCGCAAGAACAAATCGGGTCGATCATAATGTCGATTACCTGATGGAAAGTGGAAAGCATCATACCAAGGCAAGAACCAGATGGAGCGCTGTAACCTCTAAGCGATTCGTATGTGAACGCCGTAGCACGCTGTAAGAGGAGAAAACAGGAATGCCGTTCATCAAACCATATCGAAATCAACATGTAATTTGATATATAATATACTTTGACACAAAGATGTTTTGATAGAACCCCATTCGCAGAGTTGCAAATGTTTTTTTAAACTGCCTGTTGTATGTTTTCAATATCTAACAATTTGTAAAGAATGAAATGAGTTTTGTTGACGAATGATCTTTTCAGCTCTTATTGTTATCTTGGTCATTTATTTAGCATATATTGGCAGGAATCCTTATTTCTGAGGTTCGTTTATTTTCCTAAATAACACAAATTTGAAGGAAAGTAAAAAGCGCAAACACGATCCTTTCACGTCGAGGCCGAATGTTTCAACATTCGTGTCGCTCGCATCTACTGTATAGCCGTGCATTCTTTGTGTATGTAAGCTGGCCATACTTCGACAACACTATACATGACATTCCCACATACTTGGTGTGAACTATGTACAGACTATGTGATGATCGTGTTTGTTTGCTTGTTTGTTTATTTATTTTCACCATGCATAATATACAACCACATTGACAAGAACAGCGTATTACATCAAAATAGAATACATAGTAGGAACAAAGCATAAACATAAATGTTTGAAGCGCAGAGTCCCTAGAATAACATAGTAGGTAATAAGTTCGTTTCGTAAAACATGGCTTGAAATAAAAAAAAATCATGATTTCGTGTGCGGCTCCAATGGCGCTTTACATTGAAACTAACACTTTTATTGAACTTTGTCATATTTTCGACATTCGCATCCTTCGCGCATCGATGGCGTGCCCCACACACTGTAACACACTGTAACCTAGACATACACGGCTTTGATTAAGGTTTAGTTTCTAATCCTCGCATACAGTTTATTGTGGCGGTAATGGTGGTATACGAATATTGCTCATCGATGCCAACATTCTATGAGGGTAATCAAAGAGTAATAAGCCACCTTCATGCGAGAATGGATGCGGGAACGGAGGAACGGGGTCTGCGCAACATAGTGACATACCGACCCCTTCCCCCTTCCCCGGAACACACTCACACCAAGAAGGACGGACAGGTGCTTCTTTGCGACCCTGACACGGGCGATGGCGGGAGAGAAAAGAAGTGCGTCAGTCTCCCTTTGTTTGCTTATTTATATCTAAGTGCCATCCTAATTGCCAAGGGGATAGTTTTAGAGACAGGAAGGGGGAGAGAGAGAGAGGGGGGAGAGAGAGAGAGAGAGAGAGAGAGAGAGAGAGAGAGAGAGAGAGAGAGAGAGAAAGCGAGAGAGAGAGAGAGAAGGAGGGAGGGAGAGAGAGAGAGAGAGCGAGAGAGAGAGAGAGAGAGAGAGAGAGAGAGAGAAGGAGAGAGAGGGGTGGAGTGAGACAGATAGTCAGATAGACAGACATACAGGGAAAAGAGAGAGAGATGGGGATGGAGAGTGAGGGATAGAGGGTGACGGTGAAAAGGAGACAGAGAGAGACAGAGAAAGAGAGAGAGAAAGAGAGATATAGAAGGAGAGACGATAGAAGAAGAGAGAGGGGGAGACGGCGGGAAAGAGAGAGGGGGACTTTGAGACAAATCTGCAAATCACAGCCGCACACTGAACGCAGCTGGTGCACTGCTTCCTAATTTCAATGATAGGAGTGGTAATGATTAAGGCTTTTTTTTCACGGGGCAGGCGAATAGTTTGCGAAGGACGCGAATGTCGAAAAAACGGATTGGGAGACGTTTGTTTCCAATAGTTTCGCGACAATGGCTTCGCAAATCATTCTTACGCAGTTTGTGCGAAGTTTTTACGAAGTTTGTGCGAGTGTCGAGTGTGTCGAGTGTTAATCTGCCCGAACTGAATACACGAAGAAAATGCGACGTAGATGCGAAAAACGCGAATGTTCTAAGAATCATGTGCGAACTTCTTGCGGATATTTATCGACACGTGTGGACGTTTAGCGCCCGATTTGCGAGTAATGAACGCCGTGCGACATTCGCCCTATTATCATTCATTTGGACTTTGTGTAGATAAAACATCATGTCACGTGGTTTGGACCTGCCGCCAAATGTCTTAAGACGTACGCAAAAAGCTCGTAGAATAGTCGAGAAACAATCAGACGAACTTCGCTGCTTGCGCGAGACATTCGGCCAAATTTCGTAAACTGGCTGAGGATTTGCGAAGACTTTGCGAATATCGCGCAGGTCCTGCGCATACTTCGAAGCTTTTAAGACGTGTTTGAGAACAAATAACGGATAAAAACGCCCCGGCATGCGGGAAGCGTTTGCGAGCAATGTCAAATCATTTTAAAATTTCCCGCAGCGATTTGCGAAGATTCCAAACCTACGCGCACATTTTGCGAGTTTTTGCAGCAGAAAATGCGAATTTCGGACGTTCTTCGCAAATCATTCGCCTGCCCCGTGAAAACAGCCCTTTAAAGCCTGTTTTCACGGCGCTCGCAAACGATTCTCGAAGGATGCGAAATGTACCATATGTGAATGGTTTTTTTTTTGTGTGTGAAGTAAACCATAAGGATTGGTTTCAATAGAAGCAGACACATGAAAGAGTGAGGGTTTGATGAAAATCCGTCAAAGAATAGGAAAGTTTTTATCTTTTAAAGTTTAGATTTCGTGATGTCACGTGCGAGATACTCTCCCATATGTTGAGTACATTTTTTTTTTGAAAATGTGCATTTTCTCAAAAAGATATACATCAATTTACCTGTACATTTGATGAATCAAAGGCGTGGTATCGAGAAGGTTAAGGGGGTGTACAGGAAGTTATGGGATAGGTGCGCAATCGGCACAATGGTAAGATTCCGTACGTACTTGTTATGCTGTTATGTGGACTGCGTGTACAGTCGGGAGGGAGCAGCGGTAGAGCTGCAGATTGTCAAGACAACCAATGACAACTAGTTCTAAACTATGTGGGTAGAGCAAGCAGCGGTGATCACATCGAGGACTGTAATTGGGAGTGCCCGACACTAGCCCGCTAGACAATATCGGACCGGTAAACCTCTCAGGGGAGTGATTTTGTTTACAGCCAGTTGTCTTGGCAACATGTTCATATGACGACACCACTTCGGCCCTCTATGGGTGCATTTCGTTCAAAACGCTCTTGCTTTCATGAACAAATCAGCGTTTCAAAAACGTAATTCTGCCTACGCAAATTGAGCATAAACGCACCCTATATCAACACAGCTTAACATGCTTAACAAGCAAGGCTATTTACGTCCCTGGTAGCATGAATCCTCTTTATCTTCTTAAAAAGGCCAGCGCATACGACACGATTTGACAGTGATTCTGCAGCGCGTTTCAAAATGTCGCTTCTAAAACGAACAAAAAGGTGCGTTTACGATTGCCAAATCTGACTAATCACGTTTAATGGGGAACCATAAACGCAGTTCACATGATAACGTCATCACAACAGTAACAATTAGGCGTTTTGAATGAGCGTTTTCCATCAGCGTTTCAAAACGCTGATTTTGTTTTCGCATATTGAGCATAAACAGTACGCCCGTAAACGGCGTATTGGATGAGCGTTTTCAATCAGCGTTTCAAAAACGCTAATTCTGCCTATGCAAATTGAGCATAAACGCACCCTATATCAACACAGCTGAACATGCTCAAGCAAGGCTATTTACGTCCCTTGTAGCATGACTCCTCTTTATGTTCTTATAAAGGCCAGCGCAGACGACACGATTTGACAGTAATTCTGACGTCACTTACTAACACAAATTGAATAACCCGTTCCTGCTGTTCAGCCAGTCGCAGAGTCGTATGACTGATCGGATCGTGTCGTGTGCGGTGGCCTCACATCGTTAGTGGAATCCATGATAATAATGTGCTTATGACGAGCTTGAGGGTGAGTTCAGCAGTGTAATATGATGTAAATTAGTGCACTGCATTGCAATATCTATATCCGATGATTCACAAACTATTTTAATGTAATGAAGTGCACTGCAATTCAATATGTATCCAATGATATTACACACGGATGTAATGTAAATAAAGTGTGTTGCAATTACAAATGAATGTAATACAAAACAACATCGCTCAAGTGAGAGTTTCACTCGTCCGGCATTGTCTAGCGGGCTAGTGTCGGGCACTCCCAAAGAGAGTCCCCGGTATGATCACCGATGTTTGCTCTACTCATGTAGTTTAGAACCAGTTGTCTTGACGATATGGTCATATGGTCACACTTCGGTACTCTATACGTGAACTAAAAGTAACGCCCCTGACAAACGTTTGTGTGTGATGTGTGTATTTGTAGCCACCAATGTATACACAAATCACATGAAGCAGCAATGTAGCTGGCAGAGGGAGGGTTAAAGGGAATATACTGGACTGGGAAGACAAAAGGCCTTCAAAATGTGATCGTGAGCAATCTTCTTGCCAATTGTCTTAAATTCATGTATTGTCCATTTTAGAAACTTGCTGAACGTTATTTGCCCTAAAATGATCCACATTTGGAGTAATTAGTGATTAAATCAGAAATCCTCAAATTGTTCGGGCCGAACATTTCGAGGACTGCCATGGCCATGATGGCTGTGATAATCTTGAAATCATCTCCACTTTCATCGATTCAATATTAGATATTGTACCCCAAAACAAAATATTGCCCCCCCCCCTTTCGCCCATCACACATGTATGACACACGCGCATTTGTGTACATGGAATGTAATACATTTATTGCTAAAATGTGCACACATATTTTCTCCTAATCTGACAAAAGCAAGTGACAAATCACTCAAATCTGCGTTATTGGTATTCTTAGATTGTATCCATCATTCCCTACATACGGCCAAAATCTGGACAAGAAATATTCATCTGTGTGAAATATTCAATCTACCATGATGTGGTTTTGGACTAATGCCAACGCAAGTGAATGACACATTTTGCTCATTTGCAAGAAACGTCTATTTTGTTAATTGCTTCCTTTTGTCAGTGTAGGGCAAAATTGGTGACTTTCCTTTTCAACGATTGGGCTTATAAGGAGTGTAATCCCTTGATTATAACATAATATATCATATGATGGAAATACTGTTTAAGAACCCAGAATAAAAGAGAAAGGGACTTTCAATGCGTCTATGTTGACCTTTATAAATATATATATATATATATATATATATATATATATATATTTGCTATCGGATGGTATAAAAGTATAGTCTAGTACTTGATTGCACTGGTCAGATTAAGCGATTGTATCAGATCAATGCTGCTGTGATGAGGAAAATTTCTTATCAGATTTGGGATACAATGCTACTTTAATGAAAAGTTGACTGTTATATGGATAACTTTAACAGAGCTTTCTCTGCCACCTCTCTGGACAAACTACATTTAATGATGTTTTAATGCTGTGTTTAAGTTCCACATCCCTGGTAGGTTTCATATTTCACAAACTGGACCTGTCTGTTGTACTCAAGTTTCAAGTTTCAATTTATTTTCATATTTCTCAATACACATGGATAACAAACATATTACAATCAAACTTAAACAATGTGGTCAATCTTATAACAACAGTATTGATTGAAGTGAGAAATATGATGGGACCTGCATAGAAGCAAGCTTGTAGAGCTGCAGGTCCCATATAAATTGAGATTATATATCACAAAGGAGAACAGAACGTTATGTGTGTGACCAAATTAAACACTATACAGCTAAATCATATAAGACAAAAAAGAACCCATAAGGCGTGTGCTTCGTACACAAATTTATAGAATTTGACTTTCTCTTGTATAAAGATACAATAGCTTCAACATTAATGACATTATTTTAGATGACTTTCTATGTTATTTTGAAAACAAACCATTCTCTGTTAATGGCTGTTCTTCTAATTATTTGATGCTACTTTTAAAATTGAAGAAACCAGAATAAAAAAATTATTTAGACCATTTGACTGTAGTGTAACATCGTCATTGCTAATTATACCTGACGATGGGTACTTCCTGAGACGATCAAAAGACCACCGTACATTACTAAAGGAGAATCACAACTCGATACTAATTCAAATTCAATCAAAGCTAAAAAAAAAAAAAAAAATCAGAGGAATTGATCGGCAAATGTTCGAGAACAATCACAAATACTATTAGCAATTTTTTTTTACAAATCATGGTTTTGAAAACTCAGTTATGATCACTAACCATTATGGACAAACTGAATCTGTTCGTCCACAAGAAACCAGTACACAACATTGCACATTGCTCCTTTTTGCCAGACTTGAAGAAGACAGTAACTAGAGCATCATTGCTTACCTTTGTTTTACAGAGTAAGATTATATAGGGAAGTGGTATAGGTTTTAAAGCATATATAGGGGTACGTCTTTCTCACATATCTAATTTTCTCAAACTATATTCATACGTTTGTTTTTGTTTACATTTACTTAACTCAACTGATAATTAGGGTTAGCTTTCCCTTTAACGACATATTTGATTCTCTGAGGGTTTCTATGTACAACTAACTAATAGCGCCCCCGTCTTATATAGACGGAAGCAACTGGCTACTGAAAAGACCATAACGACACGTCTCGTCTGAATAATGCGATGCGAGATGTGTGGTCCATTAACGCGAGGCGATTAATCATCAGGCAGGAGTGGTAACCAAACACAAACTTCTTCTCCGCCCAATATGACATACGGTGTCATATATCCTTTCATTATTTGGAGGCATATTGTCGGGGAACAGGCACCAGTCTATGACTCAAGTGGCGCGCGTATTAAATGCCAGGACACAAATGGGGCAGGCGTTTAAAAGTCACGAATATCTAGTTATTCATTTATGAGAGAATCAGTGAACGAAGTCCTCAATTGAGTGATGCGTTGTTCCTATATCCCGGAAGCGCCCTTTCCAAAACGATGACCATTGTACCTCGATATCATAATCGGTCCGCCCATACTGTCACCATTTGGCTTCTCGACTTTGTAAGTTTAATATAGCCACTGTTTGGGGTAACTCAAACCCACATCCATACCGTTTGGAACTTCTTTTATATCATCAATCATCATCGAAACTATGGCCACAGGACCTTGCGCACTTGAAGTCTTATTTTGTACCAGGCCCTTCCATTACACGTCGTAATCACAGCTAGTATTTCCATGACAATCATGCTTCCTTTTCTATAACGGCCCGGGACGGAAGTAGTGTGGTGCGGTGGATTTAAATCCACAAAGTACCTCGGAGCGAACCTGGTGGATTCAGATGTTGATCTAGCTTCGGGTGACTAAAACGCACGAGCCCTCGCGGAAGGCAAAGTATTGCACAGACGAGGCGCATTTGCGGTAGGAGTATTATCATTGTTAAAACCAGATTTGTTGGCATGGCGACAAATTAGCTGTTATTCACCTCGGATCAGACAGACGTTACAGATTAGTGGCATACATGCTGTGGCTCCACATAAGATTGTAAAGTGTTGATGTTGAACAAAATGTTGCTATCATTTCTCTAAGTTCTGCAGGTATATCTGCAAGCAATATCATTCGACACCCTTAATCAATCACTAATCCCTTAAAGATGGCCCGTCCCTTTTACAAACATCTGCAAACTTCATGAAAGTTTGCACATATTTAGCACGTATCTTTGGGATACCAATGGTGACATTTTAAGGTCAGAGGTACTATAACTCCCGTAGAATAAATGTAAATCTAACTAGTTTTCACTGAGATTTGACTATTTTCGTGGTGCGAAAAAAGAAAGCTCGATCAAATATCGAAGATTATTTCCTCAAAATCGAATATTACGTTTTGTGGATTCCAGGGAAAGGTAATATAGCCACTCTCTCTCTCATATGATGACAAAGTCAGGGAACTTTCAGAAAAAAGTATGCAAAAGGGACGGTCTAACTTTAATTGTGTGTATATACATGTAATAAGGTCATTCATGTTATTCGCTTTGAATTACTTGTTTTCTTCTTGAAACTGCCTCTCATTAAGAGATCGCTACTCTACTCGCAAAAAACTCATAATATCTACTCAAGAAGAATTGACAAAGCAGGAGCAGCCCCCCCCCCCCCCCCATCCTCCGCCCCCTTACCCCACCTCAGCCCCACCCCGACACCCTTCACAATGCGTAAGTTCCTCTTTCTGCTCGTGTCAGGCGAATTGCAGTCTTTGCGAATGGCGTCACCTTTTCCCGACATCATCGCGAATGAAACGCAAGTCCGGAAAAGCTCTTCAATTTCCCCGTAGCGCCCACTGCCCACGCAACGAAATCTGTACCTTATATCCCTTTACAACCTATTTATCATGTAATATCATCGGCTTTTTAATTTCAAAGCGGGAATCGACACAGTTACATACCCTTGTCTCTTCCTAATATCTTTGAAAGAGGGTAAATAAATGAACTCTCTTGTGGTGTCTCCCCGCTAACACATTTCTCCTCATTTCCACAGGCCCGTAATATTACAGTAGACGAAACGTTTATTCATTTATTGTAAATCTTTATATAAGTTTATTTCCTATGTGTTTGCTATTTTTTCTCTCTCTAAAGCGCTTAGAAACACTCTGTTCAGCGCTATATATCATACTGTTTTGTCATTATAATTATTCCCAACACCTATGACAGTATGATTAAAACTGCATTTTTGTTTTCATTATGGTTATGTTGTCTACGGTATTGACCATCTGGTTGCCCTAAATATGGCTGCCCTATAGGTTTTATATGTCCTACTTGTGCAAAAATGCATAAGGAGTTAATTAATCCATTCAGCTGTATTAGGAGCAACACTTGGTATGTTGAACTTGTTGATTCGGGCGAGTTATAGAAATAACAACTGCTGACCTGAAGCCGGCTCAGCATAAATTGTGGGGTTTTAACTTTGACTTTTAACAGCGTGAGACTATTCTGAAATAGTTTGAAATATCATTTAGTAACATTAATCCTTAGCATGCCGCGTGTGAATTATTTCACCGTCAATACACACAAATCCCATAGAGCAGCGTTTTCCTGGCACACACCGGATTAAAGACATAGCAATGAAAAAAAAAGCTCCAAGTACAATACACAAAAAAGGGTTGTTGAAGGCTGACTCAAAAAGCCTGATGACCATCATGATAAAGAGTAAGAGGTTGGCAGACCTCTTGATCACAATTATGATGAATATGCAAATTCTCCATCCATGTAACCAACATCTCGCTTTGTGTGTACCATCAGCTGTCTCCATATCATCCAATCACAATGCGCCCTTCACTGTCGTTTCTTCTCTTCCCTTTTAAGGACACGCCTGCTCAAAGCTCATGCATCGTGTTTTTACTGCCTGTAAATCCACGTCACACTAAACTCGAGGAGGTTCTGAACGAGCGGCGTCTAGTACGCCGGTACATGACGTCATCACGTATCGGTCGACTATGTAGACATCGCCAACCGGAAAGTCCCAACTGGCCTTCGTGATAGCATGCATTGTGTGCCAGTCTCTTCCCTACTGATAGGTCTGATAGAATCTCACTTCAGCTGAACCATTAGTGTGCCAGATTAATGACTACTCTATGGGACATGTGGGCGTCATTGGTAAAGAAAAATACACGCATTGCACATGAAGAGTTAAAGGGATACTCCACCCTGAAGTTAAGTTACTTTCAACGAAAACAGAAGCATGAAGAAAAAAAAAATCGTCAAAGGATAAGAAAGTTATGACATTTCAATTTTGTGACGTCACGTGCGAGGTGCTCTTCCATTTCTTGTGTGTTGAATGATTTCATAAATTGCTCTTTTTCTGTTTTTGACAGTGGAATATTCTTTTCTTGTTATAGAGGTACGTGTGTAAAAATGTGTTTCTAATTATGTATCTAACGTACAAGTAAAAGGATGCATATTTTTTTTGAGAAAATTGACATTTCGAAACAAAATATACACAACATATGGGAGAGCACCTCGTATGTGACGTCACAAAATAAAAACTTGTAAAACTTTCTTATCTTTTGACGGATGTTCATCAAACCTTTACTGATATGTTGATGTTGTGTCTACTTTTATTAAAACCAACTTAATTTCAGGGTGACCTATCCCTTAAACCACACCAAGTACAAAGTAACAATGCCCGGGGCATACACCAGTCTCAAAACTAAGGTGAATATCAATCATTATTCAACAGGGGAGCACTTGCATGGTAGAGAAATACCCGTCGCATTTATACGATAATAAAGAAGGCACTATTTATACGATCATTTCAGACCTGAGCTTACATTTAACACAAAAATTGATTGCATGCACCTTGCAATATTTATATCACCCCTTCTGCTGATTTATATAAATTGATTTCTATATCAAGGCAATATTTCATTTGCATATTTGTTAATGCTTATATGCAGAATGTTTGATCACGGGGAAAGAAGGGCAATTCACACACACACAAACACACACACACACACACACACACACATAAACACACACAAACACAAACACACACACACACAAACACACACACACATAATGCACACACCCAATGTTACCAAATGAAACCGAGTTGGCCAAACTCTGTGAACATACTACATGCACTAGGTGTTAAAAACACTTTTGAACAATAATACATAACAACTCGAATCAAGCTAGACTTGACACATCATAAAGTCAAAGGATGTTATTTTTATCATAAACAGGTTGCGTGACATTTCATCAAATGTTATTTTTGTAACAATTCTTGGAATATTCAAAGAAATTTGCACTTTTGGACAAATTTGGACCTGAAACAATTAATGACCATTTATGCGTAGGTCACATTCGCCGACTGGTGGCAGAACATAGGGGATAATCGGGGGGAGCCGGTGGGGAGACCGATTTTTTTTAACATCGGTCCTCACCGGCCAAATAAATCCTTAACACATCGCAGACACAAATGCAATCGTGCGGACACCGTCCATACACCTGCCGATGATCGTATGGCGTCTGTCTTCAAATTTTTTTTTTTTTTTTTTTTTTTTTTTTTTTTGGGGGGGGGAGGAGGCAGCGATAAACGGCCGGGCGATGCCCGGACATCTGATACTAATCCCCTATTAATCATATGGTGCTCGTGGAATAGCCGGACGATGAACCAGACATCGTACGATTATTGGTAGGGTATCCTATGGACATCGTACGATGCCTGCATGGGCGATTGTCGGCTGGTGGAGGGGAAAGTGGGGTAAAACGGACCCCTTCGGTAAGACGGACCCACCCGATTATCTCTTTGAATCGCCTGCACTGTGCCTAAATGATATTATTGCGTAATCCGTCTTCCAAAAAGAAGGACCTGACAAAAGTTTCATCTTCAGTTCAGAAAATGTGTCGTTTGTACAGTGTAAAACACAAAACGGGGGGGGGGGGAGCTGATGTTATTTAACGGTCTATAGACCTGAAGGGTTTATTTTGTGACGAATTTGCCATTTCCACTTTCGTGATTCCGGGTGATTTTATTATAAAGCATGAATGTATTGAGTGATGTATGAATTTGCGTATGTTTCAGTAGTGGTCATAGGTTTGGACAAATTCTCTGAAATCATTACCATTTTATTTATATTAAAGATCGTTTTATTTGTGATCAGTTTCCAATTCATGCCTTTCTCTTACATATCTTACAATACAAAAATTAAGTACATATGATATACTGTCATCGTGTATTTTACCAAAGTCTCTTGAAATCATCCTAACATATGTCTATGTTCTTTCATTATAAACTAATTCTACGGGCCTTGAAAGAAATTGTGAACAGGTAAACCATTAATTCACAGAATCAGTGGAAAATACGATGACGGATCAAAGTAGTTCCTTTTTCCTTTTATAAAAAAAATTAATATTTATTCTTCTGCAAAAGTAAAAAAAAAAAAAATAAGAGGAAGCTGCATCCACGGGCGTTAGGGGGGCTATCCACCGGCCCCCTTGCCACTTATAACCACACATCTGAACAAGGTAAGGTCCCTATTACCTAAGGATGGTTTTTATCAAGGTTTTTTTCAAGTCGAGCCGTGCATTTTTGAAAAGAAGTAAAAAAAATAACATATTAGAGCACCGGGGGCTCATTGGGGGCTGCCAAATTTGGTGCTTGTAGTCAAAAGTGCACAATTATTCACCTTATCCACCCCACTATCAAGTTTACTCTTGAGAAAAAGTCAAATATAAGAGGGAATTGACCCCTTGGGGCATTTTGAGAGCTACCCCCACCCGCCCCTTGCCACTAGTGTGCTCCTATTTTTTATTTATAAACATGTATGCCAAATTTGGTGCTTGTACACAAAAGTGCACATTTTTTCACCTAAGCCACCCCATATTTCCACCCCACCTATTTCTTCCTCTGCTGTGATATGGCGTTATGTTATAAAAACATCGTACCACCCTCTCTTCCCCCCCCCCCCACTCTCTCTCTCTCTCTCTCTCTCTCTCTCTCCCTCTCTCTCTCTCTCTCTCTCTCACTCTCTCTCTCTACCGATCTCTCTTTCTCTATCTATCTCTCCTTTTAGAGATCTACCTTCTTCCCCTGCCTCCCCGTTTCTCTCCCAACCCCTTTCTACTCTCTCACTTTCCTAAAAAAAAAAAAACCTTAATCTGTAACAGAAACTTGGAAACGTAGTCTCGGTAGATCAAGTAGGAAAAAGATCGGCATATACCAAAGTTACACAAATATATGCTTACTGTATTTCGTGGTAGCCCTCCAACCCCTTCCCTCCACACATGCCTTCAACTGAAAAAAAAAAAAGACGCGACTTATATTTGAACTCGAACAAAACTGAAATGTACACATCATAAAGCTGAAGGGTGTCATAATTTTGGGCACAGATTCTGTGGAGTTTCATCGATTGGTATTCTTCACATCTTTTTTTTTTTATATCAGATCACTTATTGAGAAATCAGGACCATAAAACTGTTTGCGTTAAAGTAATTCTAATTATTGACACAATACACATGCATTTGTCATTTGGATGCATCTGGGGAAACCCCAATCCCTTAGAGATGAAGTCAGGAGTACAGTTTGTTGCTCTGGGGTACATTGAACATAGTCCATTAAGTCTGTCTGGCAGTGTTGTAGTTCTCGAGACTGGTCTTGGTCTCGAGACCAGTCTCGAGATCAGGATTTTTTTTCTTGGTCTTGATCTCGGTCTCGAACCCTCTGGTCTTGGTCTTGTTCTTGGTCTTGAGCCTTTCTGGTCTCGGATTTTACGTCGAGACCAGCACGAGACCAGCTACTAAAATTACGATATTACACATAAATCATATTGATAATGCATGTCGGAGAAAGGAGATACGATACATCACTCTCCTTGGTCGGAGCGCATACAATTTGGAGTTACAATCATCCCTACTATACTGTGCAAGCCTGCCGCCGACCCGGCCAGGCCCCTGCCCGATCACTGCATAGCACGGGAAGCGTGAGATGCAGATTAGCGAGCATGCAATATATGTGCCAACATCACACATGCAAAGCGCATCACACTGGGTGATACATGCGTCTTTATGCGAGCCAAGAGGTCAGTGTTGCGAGTTGGATCGATGGTGTGTAGATGTAGTAAAATTCTCCAAGCCAGCTCTCAAGCTAAATGAAACAGATTTTTACATGAAATGCCTGATATCTTTTTCTATTTTAGTTGTTTTTTGTAGTAGTTATCATTTGTACTGTACATAAATATACGCTTTTTATGCAAGCATTGAATTTCTTCATTCTAGTGCTAATTCCGAACAGTATTTTTTTTTTTTGGGGGGGGGGGGGGAGGGGGTGGGGGGGGCTGCTAAAACTGATAAACTGAGGCCCAACCCTGCCAAATAAAATAATATCATGGAATCAAAAACAAATTAAAGAAAAATAATAACACAGGAATAAATGTGAATGTATACATTTCATTATTCTTAAAACATTTTCATGGGATCATATATTCACATTTCCTTTCATTAAAGTTAAATTAAGAGGAAAAGTATTAAAACAAGCTTGGGAAACAATAATTCTAGAAATGTCATGTTTTGTTTGTATTTGTTAGCGAATAGTGTGTATTTAGTTATTTCCTTGCTGTATCGTTGCATTAATTTGTAAAAGGGATGGTTGAGTATTGGTAATTCCCGAAATGCCCCTTGTCACTAAGTTGATTGGTTTTTAATTCCTATTGAAAGTTAATTAAATGAAATGTGTGGCAGAATAATTCTCTCTCAAATGCTCTTATAGTTGAAAAATATTTTTAATAAGTCGCCTGGCCAGGTGACTTTTTAGATAATGCAAGAAATGCATAATAGATTACTTTTAAAAATCAAAGTAAGTTTTTGAATAGTTCTTGAAAATATCCCTATTCAGTAATTATTTTAACAAAATAGGAATTGCACAATTTTGTATGAAAAATTGCTAAAACCAATAAGTCTATAGAGAATGCCCTCGAGTTGTCACAGGTCTTTTTGAATGATGACAGGGTTTTTACATTGTATTCGTGTATACATCTCTAAAATGGTGGAGTTATAATTATTCATTTATATCATAATGGTGCAGGTTTTGGTTACTAAGATAAAGTTTGACCAATACTCAATTTGCCTGACCTATACAATAAGTAACGTGTATGTGTTTGTAGAGAAAAACGAATGTTTTCCGAATCTGTTTCGGAAAACAATCATCATTCTTGAAATGAAGTTGTGTTTGCCTTGTGTCTTTGGCATTATTAAAAAAAACTTCACAGTATTTGATACGTTTTTCAGGAGGTCAGGCAAATATGTTCATGCAGAAATAAAGAAGTATATAAGAAGAATATATAAGTAACTCAAGTCATGTGTATGTGTTTATAGAGAAAAACGAATGACTTGAATATATTTCGGAAAACAATCATCATTCTTGAAAGAAGTTGTGTTCATTTTTTATGCCTTGTGCCTTTGTCATTATTAAAAAAAAAATCACAGTATTTGATATGTTTTTCAGTAACTCAGGCAAATATGTTCATGCAGAAATAAAGAGGTATTTTTCCCCATCATACATATTATCACGATCCTGGATCCTTTGTGCAGTTTGTTGCTAAACTACTAGCTACTGACTTGTATTGTGCATTTAACTTTGAGCATGCCTGTGAAGTGATTGAAAAAGCACATTGAAAGTATAACTTTTTTTAAATCAATTTTTCATTTAATTCAGCCATATAGAAGAATATTGCAGACTGCTCATGTTGTGCAAGTGTTAGAGAGTTTATACTCATAACCACAGTCCACAAGTAACGCGTGTTTCCTCAAAACTAGTAGAAATTTAAATACTGGTGAGTGGTCTTGGTCTTGGTCTTGATCTCGTAATTTGGTGTTCTTGGTCTCGGACCTCTGTTCTTGATCTTGAACCAATTTTTTGGTTCTTGATCTTGGTCTCGGGGTGTTTGGTCTTGGTCTTGATCTTGGTCTCGGATGGTCTGGTCTTGACTACAACACTGCTGTCTGGGTTACATTTCCAAGTAGGCCAACCTCGAGTGATTTTAGTGTACCACACCCTGCTTTAGCAGAAAACATCCTTGGAATGCGGATTTCTGAAAAAAAATCTGAACGATGCATAAAAAATCCTTTATTTACTTTCTTGGTTTTAAATTGATGGTTAGTTAGGTTTTTTTTTATACCGGGCAGTTCTAATGCAAACAGACGACGTAATACATGCGTGTGAATACATTTCTTCGAAATGGTAGTGTCTATTATAATCTCCGAATGTGGAAGCGCGGGGCATCATGGGGCGATCTTTTTGTTATGTGGGGTTTTGAAGAATAATATCATGGCGGACTTGTTGAAGCGGGAAAACACCAAGAAGTGGGTGTGGTACAATCGCCGGTACAAATATAGCTTAGACAGACCGAGAGAGAGAGAGAGGGGGGGGGGAGAAAGAGAGAGAGAGAGAGAGAGACAGAGAGAGAGAGAGAGAGAGATTGAGAGAGAGAGAGTGAGAGAGACAGGCAGACAGACAGACAGACAGACAGGCAGAGACAGACAGACAGAGACAGACAGACAGGCAGACAGACAGAGGAAGAGACAGAGAGAGACAGAGAGCGAAGAAGACAGAGAGAGACAGAGAGCGAAGAAGACAGCTAGAAAATTATGTACGTCTGGAAGAGAAAGTATATAAGAGAAATGCAGCGGGAGTGAGAGTGCTGAGGGGAAGGGGAGAAGCGGGACATGCATTCCCTGCATTCCATAATTATATACACAGAGAGAGAGAGACAAAAAGAAGAACGTAATGGGGAGAGAAAGAGGTGAAGAAGAAGAAAAGAAGAAAGGGGAAACCATATTTCACGCGGCAATCTGGAGTGAAACTTAAATTTCGATGTGTGAATTGTAATCGTAGCTTGCCGTGTGACTAGGGCTTTCTTAAAGAGAATGTCCACCCTAACGTTAAATTGTTTTTTGATTATAGCAGGATATGTAAGCAACATTAAGTGAAGTTTTGACGCTAATCCGTCAAAATTATGTCTTTTTTAAGTTAAAATTTGTGACGTCACTTGCGAGCTGCCCTCCCGTATGTTGTGTGCTGCATGATTCCATTTCCTTTCCCTTGTATGTTTGGTTTTTGAAAGGAATAAATCTCTTTCATAAAAGTGTGTGCATAAAAACATGTATCCAATCATATATGCGCACGTATATATTCTTTTCAGAAAATTGACATTTTCATACAAAATAGTACACAACTTATCACAGGGTAGGCTACCTCGCAAGTGACGTCACAAAATTAAGAATGTGAAATAAATATCAAACCTTCACTAATTTGTTTCTTTCATGTTTCTGCTTTTAAAACCAACTTCACTTAAGGGTGGACTTTCCCTATAGGAGAAAAAAAAATATCGGCAAGCAGCATTGCTGCAGCAACCACTGCTAAATTTAAAATTGATTTTCAAACAAAAGGAGGCGTTCAGTGTTCATTTCCAGTACACTGCTGTATGTGATATTTGATCCCTGTGCGGTCTATGCCATCTCTGCTGTGAAATCTTTACAATGGTAGGGCTAGTGTTTGTCTCTTTGTTGTTTCTTTGGCACAATAACCACCAATTTCATAAAGCAGCATTCTGTACGACACACAAAGGAATAATAGAGAGAGGAGGGGGGGTAGGGGTGAGGGGAAGGGGACTGAGTTTTAGTGGCGTTGAGCTTTACATGTGCATGTAAATGTATTTGCGCGCCAAATTGGGTGGCAACGTAGGATGTTCCCGCCAGTGCGTCGGCACGTCGTCAGTCTACCAATCTAAGCCAAACTACAGATTATGACATGACAACAAAAGGAGAGTAGCAAGTACAAACAAATGGACAAAGTTGGGGATTTGGCGGTCTTAAATGAAGCAGATTAGCAGTTACCTGAAACCCCTAAAAGAACATCCATTCGCTACTTTTAACAGAAGATCGGTCGTGTCAAAAGCGACTTTCTGTTCAAAACTTCTCATAACTTGTATTGTAGATATTGTTATTTTTTTGTAAGTTTGTTGATATCATAAGGACCTCGTTTCACCCTGATATTAGTTTATTGATCTTTCTTACACTTTGGTCCTTTCTCCCCATCCTCCCCCCCCCCCCCCACTTCTTCCCTCCTTTCATGCCATTCTCCATACCTATCGCTCTTTATAAGGCTTTCCCATATCCTTTTCATGTTACCCTCATGTTAGGATGGAAGCAATAGAGTCACTCTACTATAATTCAAACGATAATGCTTGTACACACCATGTAATATGAATACGTCAATTTTACATCCGGAAATCAATTTTCCTTCTCAGTACGCTAAATGGGAACTGTTATCTCAAATAAGTTTTTGTGGACATATAATTAGTAAGGACAGTCTTCAAAATTTAGCATTGACAGGAAAGATATGGAAAGAGGGGTAGAGGAAGGAAACGAATGAATTGGATGACCAGTCTAAATGCATATGGATTACAGAGAGAGGTGCGGGTCAGCGGAAGGTGGAGCTGATTCAAACAGCTAAAAACAGAGATTTGTGGCACTCCATGATCGCCTATGTTTCCGGATATGGCACTTAGATAGATAGATATCTCAAATATTTTAATCGTATTGTCATAAAGACACGGATACATGGTCTACGTCATCAAACTTAAGAAGAGACGATAGTGTGATTATCGTAGTATTTTATGAAAACGCCTCCCCTGCTCACGCTCCACCAGTTTTCCAAAGCATACGTGTGTCTGGGAGCATCATTGCTGCGCCAACCACTGCTAAATTTATAATTGAATACGTGATTGAAAGAGGGGCTCAATCCACTATTTTGGCCAAACTGAGTTAGACACGGGACGTTACTGCCAACAACATGGTCTATCATATGATCATATGTGTAAAAGATAGGCCCAAGTCCCAACTCAAAATACTATTTTCAGCACATTTAACTATTGCGTGAATGAATAATAATAATATTCAGTTCTTGTATAGCGCATAACACATAGCTACGCATGTCCTTATGCACTTAAATGAAATTAGAAAGCAAGTAAAGAGGTGAAAGGTAGGCACAAGTCCAGGACTTGGTCCCTTCTTCCACCCATATTAATAGCGCCCTTGTGCATTGGGTCAAGACTGAATTGATGATAATTGGCACAGCTAAGCAAAAATCCAAACTTAACTGAAATGATATTTGAGTTGGAGACTCTCTGATACAACCATTTGTTAGTGCTAGGAATCTTGGTGTACAGTTTGATACAGAGTTGAATATGAAAGAACATATCACTTCTGTTTGTAAATCGGCATATTACATGGTCTGTAACATTCGTCGTATCCAAAAATATTTAGATATGGATGTTACAAAAGAGATTGTTCGTGTATGCATCATTAGCAAATTGGATTACTGTAATAGGCTACTGTATGGAATCCCTGACTCTCATATATTGAAATTGCAGAGGATACAAAACACCTGTGCAAGGCTTATATTTGGTTGCACGAAATATATACGCATCACACCAAAAATAAGAAACCTTGATTGGTTACCAATACGACAGAGAATAGCATTCAAGGTCTTACTAATTGTATACAAAGCACTTCTTGGTCAAACTCATGGCTAAATTACATAATCATTTAGATATGAAACCGGTAATCATGGTCGCAATTTGCGCATTTCAACTGATCCTCTGCTTTTACAGATTAATTGAAGAGCAATAGAATATAACTTGAAAGCAAAAACTACTATGAAGTTTCTTTTTAATTTTCTCAAAAACTTTTTAAATGGACTTGGGCCCCTTATTCAATCAGGTATTCAATTGATCATCGGAGAAAAGGAGGCTTTCAGTGTTCATATTCAGTACACCGCTGTATTTGGCATTTGATTACTGTGTTTTCTATGTCATCTATGAAATATGTGAAATATGTGACATTTCTATAGTGGTAGGGGTAGGGATTGTCTCTCTTTTAAGAGACGATGGTGTGATTATCAGAATATATTTTTGGAAACGCCTCACCTGCTCACGCTACACCAGTTTTCCGAAGAACCCCCCACCCTCCCCCGATGACACGCCGTTATTCACTGGGCTGTACCGAGTGCGGCTGGAAAGGTATAAAGCAGATTGTTTCAGTTCGCTTCATATTCAGATTTCATTCGAGTTCCGGGGCTCGCTACGCTGTGTTCAGAACAGCTCGAGATAGAAGTATATGTTGATATATCGAAGAACACCTGCCATACTGCCCGACAACAATTGCATTTCATCATGGGGTCTAATGCTAGCAAAAGGAAAGATACATTAAGTAATCACGTGATGGTTTTAACTGAGAGCGATCACACGGTAAGCAAAACCCAGCTTTTATCTAGACTGTTGTATTGGGCATATCTTCGCCAAAATCTACAATCCTTGGTCCATGCGATGCCTTATCTACTAGAGTCACCAGGTTTAAGATTTTCACTTTTGGACAAATTCTGATCTAAAAATTGTGTGTGTGTCCGATAATTTACTCAGAACAAAATAATGGTTATTCTGCATAACACAAGTCAATCCACAATCATGCATTATCAATGATACTGTGATGATAGTTGCTAGCGGATACAGAATGGGCAATGTTGTCTTCTGAATTAATCATCTGATAAAGACCAATTTCGAATTCCAAATTTGTCCAAACGTTATAATCTCATTGAATATTCCAAGGATTATTACAAGAATAATAATTAATGACATGTCACGCAACCTATTTGTAAAAATATTAACATATCTTGATTCATGATAATTGTTGGTTTCAGCTTGACTCGAGTTGTATTTACTCGACACAGAAGTGTCCAAAAGTTTTTTTAACAGGTAGAACAATCTATTTATACAGGAAGCCCCTCCCAGACACGGCCCTAATAGTCGAAAGATCTACGTTCAGTACCGGGCCAAAGACCCTCACGCACTGACTGAGTTCGGTGCGTGCCTAGCTCACCGTGACCATGGCAACACACTTACTCACCTGGATCCCACTGGGCTGGCCAATGAGATCGGCCTCAAGTAAGAGTTACGCGTCAAATAAGCAGTTTTCGTAATGTACTCACAACTTCATCACCGACTGCGCAGTAGGTTCCACGTGGACCTGTGATTATTTATCGATCTCTTTATTTCAAATGCCCCTAACTGCGTAGTGGCGAGTTATATTAGCGTGCTTGCTATTCGCATACGTACATAACGACAATTGTATTGTTTTGTTGTGTTTGGTTGAGGGATCATGTAATATTGTTGAATTCTAATGCTAAAGAGGACTCGCTTCTGAAAAGTGGTCATAAACATGATTTGAGGCAGGATAGTGGTAAATGGACTCATATTATAACAATATATCGTGAATTGCATACTGGGGTGGGCTATTTTTATTGTTGTTGCTTTATCCTTATTCTTGTTCATTCTGACAAGGATATTTACGGCTGCTCAACTTCCTTATTTGTTAATATGATATTAAGAAAAAAGGACAAGACATTCGTACAGTTTAGTATTAAATCGAAACATTTGTATTGTGTTTTCTCTCTTTAAGATTAGCTGGATGATATCTCATATACACATAATTATATAAAGTAAAAGTAATCAGTCTGAGCTCTCTCACCCGCTGCGCATATTTTACCTGTTTATCCTATGCAAAATGTAATATTTCTCTCACCCAACCTCTTCTCCCTCTATTCTGGTTCTAACCTGTCCCTTAACACCCTTTCTCTGTTCTCCTCTCGTTCTGCTTTCGTTTTTTCTAACCCCCCCCCCCCTCTCTCTCTCTCTCTCTCTCTCTCTCTCTCTTTCTCTCTTTCTCGCTCCCCCCTTTCTCTCTCGCTCACGCTCTCTCTCTCACACACACATACTCTCCTTCTCTCGCTCTCTACTTCTCTCTTTCTCTTTCCCTCACACACACACACTCTCTCTCTCTCTCTCTCTCTCTCTCACACACACACACACACACACACTCACACATACAGGAAAAACGACATAATCCTTGGCATCAATAATCTCACGACATCGGTGCAATGGGCTTCACAATTGGCAGTACTGGAAACTCTCTCCGATGTTGGAAGAAACATTGGATTGGTAAGTGCATGGACCGAGCATGGATGGACTGCGCTCGGATAGACCTCCTTTGATCTATGATGACCGCCGCCTCATAAAAATTCAAGACATTCAGGTATTTCAAACAATACACTGTATTTCTAATTAGGCACTTCCTTCCTCTGAATAACAAAAGAAAATATGTTTTGAGAAATATGTCAACCGTTCAGCCTTCGCTGGGAGTTCATAGCTGATCTTTTTACACACACTGGGAATAAGTTTTGGGGTGAGCGAATAAAAAAATTGATAAAATTGTAGAAAGAATTGGGTCCGTAACTCTTTCGGACATCTCCGGACACGAAATTGAGGTTGTTTTCATGAAAGGTGAAACACTCAATAAACGATTTACAGGATATTTTTAAGGAAATATGATTGCCCAATGTGCGATATGGAGGCTTTTCTCTGACATGTTTTCTACAGTATTCTCCTTCTATCACAAAACGAAGCAACAATATAATCTGAAATTCACAGACTCGTATCGTTATAAAATGTACTACTACTGCACATGCAGTTCAGTTTATGAAGTCGTTCTGAAATCTTCTGCGCATACAGAACATAATATTCCTCTAAATGCATCCAAAATTCGTTTTGCATATTTGGCGGCGGTCGTCACTGGATCAAAGAACCAAATGCGTAAAATATTCTATTGTGCTATCAATGATCGCGACTGGTGTAGGAATAAATCATTCTTCGTGCTGACTCCAGTTCTAACACCCTTCCTGGTAAGTGCAATGATGTTTAAAGAAATGGATATCCATCCCTTTGAACAAGGTTTGAATCCGCTACTCAATATTCATGACTGGCAGATGCTGTCAACAATATGGTGCATACGCGATTGCGTCATGTCTACCTTGATTTTAAAATAGGTCGTCCATCATATTCCTAAGCATGAATGCATTTCAGCTTTCGCTTTCGTCAGAAAAGTCAAAATGTCATAAATGCCAACGGCGTGTACGGAAGTCAACAATAGACAATGTTCGTAATGTATTCACAACTTTCCCCCTAACTGCATGGTAACACGTTATTGCATTCACCTGCACCTTGTCATTCATATTCAATGGATGGAATGCACTTTGAATCTATTAGTTGTTGCTACTCGGACAAACCTCGGACAAGCTTTGGGGTTCCCATTGGCACTGATTGGTAACGTATTGTTTGAACGGCATGAATAAAATATTTTATTCACGCCGTTGGCATTTATGGCATTTTGACTTTTCTGACTTCACTGGAGGTGTGCGTTTTTTTCAAATTTTAGTCAAAATGAGACTTAATTGCGGCAAACGAATGTGAAATTCGTTTATAATGGATAATTTTACATAGATTAGTGAAAACTTATTTTTCTAATTTAGTAGCCCTTTAATGTTTTCACGAAGTGCTTATTATTTCGTACACAAGGACAAGCGAATACAAAAAAATATACTCTTCGAGATGAAAATAGTAGTTTGGCACGGCTCGACACGTTTTTCATATTACTTGTATGAGAGGAAAATAGCTTTAAGTACAGTTTCGAGCCATTTTTGTGCAATATGATGCGGAACAGTGTGAAATCGAGACTTTTGTACTACAACTTGAAATCGCGTTAAGATACTTTGTACCTTATATATATGTTATTGCACCAATATTCCTCGATTGATGCATTTAGGTATTACATGCCACAACTGCGCAAGCATATGGGGTGAGGACAATTCCCCCAAATTCTTCTGCGCATCGTAAACACAACAAAAAGTCCCCCCCCCCTTTTTTTTTGTTTTAAATACCATCAATTTTTAACAAAAAACAGGTTTAAGCAAAATAATTTGGCAGGGATGTTTTTACACTCATTGACTCACTTCTGTGTGAAAATGTGATTGATCAGTCAAGTCATGCATGAATGAGCTTGCATTTAAGGTAAAAGTGTCACTTTTCAAAAGTCAGAGGAGTCACTTTTTATGCCCCAACACAGTAAATAATAGTATTTTTTGCTTTGTTTATGTCGTGTGCGCACTCAACAATGGCATCGTTATAATTTCTTATGTTTTTAGAAAATGTGAACATATATTTCACTGGAACCTCATCCTATCTTATCTGATCCTATCCTATCCTATCCTTTCCTTTCCTTCTCAATCCTATCTATTCCTCAGTACACTCACTTTCATATAATATAGTACTACGGACATTTATTTCAAAAATATTGGTTAGTAATATTAAAGGTGAACATTTTGGTGTAATTATTGTCGTCTGGACTCAATTAGATGGAATTTAACGGTTTTTGGAATGTATGCCTAAATATTACTTCTATCTCGTTATATGCCGGTTATCTATTCAAATATACAAAATTATGACAAAAGTCAATAGGCCTAATGCATGCATGAATAGTCATGAGAATCTCAGTTATCATGTGGGTTCAAGGGGGAAAAAAACATATGGCCCCACATGGGTTTTACATGGCTCAGTCGACCCAGAACTAAGACCACATTGCCCATATACATACCACATGGGGCCCATATGGTTTTATTATCTGGGTTCTAGGTGGGACAAACCATATGGGCCCCAGTAGACCCACATGATTCTCATATGGGCCCCAGATACTTTGCTATCTGGGCGAAGTTAGTCAATGAGTGTAGGAACACTCCCCCCAAATTATTTTGCTCAAAACCGTTTCGTTTAAAAGTTGTGTTATTTTAAAAAGGGGGGACTTACTTATTTTGTTGTGTTTAGTTTTTTATACGTCAAATCCAGGCAAAGTTTTTCCAGATAATCGGCGGATTCGAACATGGGAGATCAAAGAGAACATATTTGTAGAGCATTCTTTTGTGACTAGAAGGAGAGGATACTGACTCTGCATTAATAAAACGGCTGATGAAACTTACACATCCTTGCTTAATCCCCCGTCACGCTTATTCGGAATCAGCAGGCATCAAGCAGGACCAGCCGGAATGATTTTTTTTTTTCAAATTTCGAGCCACATTCGGGAGGGAATTTCGAATTGATCTTTCTGGCGGCATATGACCTCACTGCTCCTCAGTGACTCCTCAATGCTGACTGACGTTGCAGCAACAGCTAGCCGTACTTTTATGCGATTCGATTGGACATGGGAGGAAACAATCAAAGCAGAAAGAAAAGTGTTGAACAGTACCCACATTGACCCAAATGACAGGACAGTATGGAGGAGAGCCATATCAAGGAAATGAACGGTCTTACCCCACAAAGTGGGAAAACGGACCTTAAACCATGTAAACGTTAATGATGATGATGATGATGATTCTCCCATGATTGCGATCGGAATGTTTCGCATGTTCTTGAAATGTCGTCAGCATATTTGGAATGCAATCAGAGTGCTGTTGGACTGCACTTTGAATGCCGTTCGATATTTTTCAGTTCGAATGCACCTCGAAAGTTTTGAGCATGAGCAAAATATTCGGGCCGGACACAAGAATGGACCCGAATATTTTGAATGCACTCAGAATGCAGTCAGAATTTTTAGAATGCACTTCGAATATCCAGGAATGTGCCAAGAATTTTCATTCCGACGGCATTCCGGTTTATTCTGCCTCTAGATAGTTTAATTCTACATCTGTGCCATATTTGGCGCTTTTAGACAAAATTAAACAATAATCATTCAGCTATGCGGATGGACTCAAAGTAGCCGATTCTTTCTTTTGTACAGGTTATAAAGCGGAGGTCCGATGACAAGTTTTGGCTGTTCGCCTTCCACTTGGGCACCAAAGGTATGTATATTAGCATGGGCCGGCTATGGATGGAATGTGCCCAGACGACTTCCTTTAATCTAAAATGACCACGACCTCATAAAAATGCAAGACATTCAGGTGTCGTCATGTGAGCATCTTGCCAAGACAACTGGTTCTAAACAAAATCCCCTCACCGGTCTAGCGGGTCAGCGTCGGGCATTTATTCCTACAGCAGTCGCGTGCTTTGATATCACAATGGAATATTTTACGCGTTTGGCTCTTTGATCGAGGGAGATCCGCCGCCAAATAAGCATGATAAATTTTGGGTACATTTAGAGGAATATAAATTCTGTATGCGCAGAAGACTTCAGAACCACTTCATGTACTGAAGTGCATGTGCAGTAGTAGAACATCGTATAATGATACGATTCTGTGAATTTCAGATTACATTGTTGCTTGGGTTTTTTTATAAATCGAGAATACTGTCCAAAACATGTCAGAGAAATGCCTCCATATCGCACATTGGGCAATCATATCTCCTTACAAATATCTTGTAAATCGTTTATTGAGTGTTTCACTTTCCATGGAAACAACCTCGATTTCATGGAGATGTCCGAAAAAGTTACGGACCAAATTCTTTCTACAATTTTATCAAAATTTCCCTTCGCTCACCTCCAATCTAATTTCCAGTGTGTTATAAGATCTGCTATGAACTCCCAGCGAAGGCTGAACAGTTGACCAGGGACGTGTTATGGTTGGGTTGACATATTTCTTAAACCAGATTTTCGTTTTTTATTCAGAAGAAGGCACTGCCTAATTAGAAATATGGCGTATTGTTTGAAACACCTGAATGTCTTTAATTTTTATGAGGCGGCGGTCATCGTAGATCAAATAAAGTCTATCCGAGCGCAGTCCATCCATGATAGGTCCATGGTTAAAAGGCGACTTCGTCAATTGCAGCAAGTCACTTTCTCAACTTCTTGTGGCACATTGGTGGATAAATTTGCCTCCTCGCCTTCTCGTCATAAATAAGGCTTTTTAGCCACTTGCACAAGTCGCCCTCTCGGGGCAATATTTATTAAGCTTCCGTACATTGATATCTGATATCTTCTGAGCAATAACTCTCCCGTAGATGTAAAATGTCCGTTTTCGTTTCCCTACGTCAAAAACGAAGAAATCCCTTAATATTGATCACTGGTCATCGCCGACAAATCATCTGTGTCCACGCTTTTATTTCGCTCCCGATCAAAACAATAAAACCAATATTGCAATGCAACAATAGACATGATAAAAATCAAAAGCTATTATTAAATTGAATTATGATCGATTGGTTTACACAGAGGGGAGACCGGCTGTCATAGCATCCATCGCCTTGCCCGTTGAACACCAGCAAATGAACTTGACCTTTCCAGTTGAACCAATAAAGTACTCTTTCAGGACGCTTCCCACGTTCCAGTACAAGCGACCCATGAACGGCAGTATCACCCTGACGGCTAGCGATTTTTTTTTCCGTGATGTTAACGCGTCACAACTGTCAATTCGCATTTTCTTGGCGTCTTGAATAAAGACCACGTCTGGTCTGCGCGCGATATGCGAATATGCGATAGCATGCGAGTTGCACTACTACCTATAGCGCTTGCTACGCTGCTGCTACGTACGTGTAGAGTATGCATTATTCAGCTCTACAGCAATACCATGTCTGAAACTGGATGTGAGGGTGCCTCAATTCCTCAACGGATCCAGATACATGTAGATTTAGATCTTCTTCTTGTGCTAGATCATAGTCATTAGAAATTAAATTCATAATCATAATCATAAATTACTCTATTCTAGTCACAGCCACAGGACTCGGTCTTAGCTTAGAAGAGTCTACTAACAGTAAGTTAACATTTTACTGTTAGAGAGCAATTTTGTTACTTCTAAAGTTAGACTACATTATGATAAGAATTGAATTTCTGAATTGAATTGAATAAAAATAACAACTAACACTAGACCTAGTAACTTAACTTAACCCTAGACAAGACGAAACCGTCATAATTCTAAGACTAATTACATTCACGGACATCATTAAAACGGGTGTTAATTACAAAATGTGAAGTTTATCATTTTCAACTTTGACCTTTGTCTTTATAAACATGACTGTCAATTTGTAGTTTCCATGTCCATGGTAATGTGGCATTAAAATGTTCATGAATAAATTTTAGGAAGAGCCACCAATTAAGTTTAAGGGAAAATGATCAGAGCACATAGATATATAGAGATGGCCCATTTGGTAGGGGGCAAAATGTGCCCCCCCCCCCCTTGAGTAATATAGACTAATAAGTCTTCGCACCTAGATCTTGGAGGAAAGTATCCATGCTGAGTATATGCACACAACTTAACATGATTCAGTACTTGTCTGATTGCAATATAGACCTAGAATCTAGATCTAGGGCCTAGCTAGACCAGATATTTTGAAGTGAGAATATTATGGACAATCACATTATTATTAGAGTCTGGAGTCTACTCAGAAAAGCATAGATCTTGATCTACACATATTTATGACTCCTACATCTGTTGTTCTACCCAGTCAGTTAAGACATATGGATTTACATATTTACAAGGTGAACAATTTTAAATACATAGATAAAGTATGGAATTCCATAGATTGCAAGATCTAGTTAATGCACACTCCGAGAGGTATCCACTAGAATCTATGTGCACACTGCATTCGGCGATCATCGTATAGAAAGTCCACGCGCATGCGTACTGCGTACTTATATCGACAACCGCCTGCAATCAAGTCGCTCTGAGGAATAAAATTAGCCGATGTGACGCGTTAACATCACGGAAAAAAAAATCGCTGACGGCTAACGATTATTATCTTCAGTTGACAGGGCAAAGAGCCCTCTACGTTCCCGACACAAGTGAGTAGTAATAAACAAACGATGTGTTTTGTGTGTCAGTATCCGTGGTTTGTATCTCCATTGCGCGTGTAATAAGCGAGATTATAAGCAGATTGTTGCTGGTACGAATAACCTCGGGTCAATCGTACAACTCACAGAGTAAATTGAAAATTCATTAGATACTCAGCCAGGTTTCTATTCATTATCATGCAGATATGACAACAGTTATTCAGCTTTGAATGGTAGTTAAACAACATTCCACCATGTGCACCTGTTTGTATTCTTGTTTTGGGCAAATTGTAAAATGTATTTACATCCATCATCTAACACGGCTTAAATGAGCGAAACCCAGTCTGCATTCTAGTAATATTTATACAGTGCATTGTCCGACCATAGTGTAACTCTTCATAGTGTAATTCTTCATAGCGCGTGCAAGGAAAAGTCGTCCCATCATTCATCGCATTCGGAATTTGTTTTCAGTCATGTCCGCTACCGGTCTAGTGTAGAGACCGGAAGTGGATATGCCTGCAAACGAAATCCGCACGTCGCTGCACGGTGCGGAATGGGACGACATGTTCTTACAGGATGGAGGATTGGGAAGAACTGTTTCAGCGATTAAACTAGTAAAAAGCAGACAAATCTTCAGGCATTTCAAAGTGCATATATGGAGAATGGCATATTGCTATACACACGTAAATCCCTGGTATGAGTTTTTGACCTTATTAGTGATGTTCCTGATAAAACTTACTCCAGATTTTGTCATGCTGATGCCACTACACCATACGGTTGAATGTATTCACCTTTCCTTCGCGCACAGAACGTATTCGTCAAGATTGTGAACATCACTAATGCATCCCCACCCCTCTCTCTGTCTCTCTCTCTCTCTCTCTCTCCCTCTCTCTCTCCCTCTCTCTCCCTCTCTCTCCTCATTCTCTTTGTTTTTGCAATATGTTTCTGTCCACTTTCCTGTCTGCCTCCCCTTTTTTAAAGTTGAGATACAATCATAATAAACAAGAAATAATAAACACAATTCATTTATAGATATAATATTTTTTGCTGACTTCCCCCCCCCCCACCCTTTCTTCCTGTCTCCCCCTCCCTACTCACTTTCTCTGTTTTTGCAATATGTTCTTGTGCACTCGCCTGACTGCCCCACCCCCCCCCCTTCTCTCTCTCTCTCTCTCTCTCTCTCCCTCGTTCTTGCGGTCACGTGCTCATTGTCTTCCAATTCTATCGCACAGTTTCTCTGCAGGTGTTGATGTATGATTATGTAGACGACCCCCCTCCCCAAGCTGGAACCCCAATCGCCATTGCGGCAACGATCTCTTCATGCCCTCCTCCTCCTAACGGGAAGGGTAACCTTGGAAACGATGTAAACGATTACGATGTATGTATCAACGTGACCAATGAAGGGGATGTTAACATCGTGGTAAGAACTGTGTAATGCGAGTAGATTATCCCCATCAAATGTATTATTTTGTAACAATAACATACTAAAGTTAAGTGACTTATTTCATTTTCAGATTGGAACCCTAATGTTTAAACTGCATATCAAAGAACTTCCTGTAACTTCATCTACTTTGTTTGTAAGAAATGACACTTTCCATCAGTGTCCTGCAAGACACTCAACATCATTACATTTACCTCTGGTAAGAACCCATTTTAATATGCAAAGAACCCGCCCCTTGTTCTGGAATTCCTTACCACTGAATATTACACAGTCCCTGGCGCTTATTTCATTTAAAAACAAATTGAAGGATTATTTAGTTAGTAAGTATAGATAACTGCTGTTAGATATATTGCATGTCGGTGTTTACTCATTGTAATTCATATAGCACTCATGGTATGTTTCCTATTTTAGGAAATCATCTTGTAGACAGCTGTAGAAATCTCAGACCACAGTATAATTTATTTTTTTAGTCTGTAATCACAGTCATGTAGTTGCTTTTAAGAAGGAAAATTACAATTTTTACTGAAATTATCATGTCAACTTTCCGTACATTTGGCCTTTACGTCACCCATGGATAACCTATACCTTACAAGCTATGCTTTTTTAGGTTTCCCTCCATAATAATTTGTACAATTCAGTTTGTTTTCCAGTTCAAAATGAACTGTCCTGATACATATTTGTTTATACTTTGTTAATTCCTTGTATTCAATTGTATATCATTGTTGAAGATTACTATGGAAAAAAATCAATCAAATCAAATCAATCAAATCAAACATTGGCAAAGTATTCAATCGTATTGTTGAGATATTGATTGGTCTATCAAAAGTGGAATTGAAGTAAATAAAACCTAGAATGTACGAGGGATAAATATACCATACAATATAAGTTGCCAAGCAAAAGTATATTACTTAGCAGTATCATCATAATAACACAACATTTTTAACCCATTCTAAAAGGAGGAATAACAAAGTTCAAGAATGAGAGAAGAAGCTTAAATATAGAGGAAGGCACATGTTCTAAAAGGTGGTTAATTTGTTTAGGTTTTTGTAAGAAAAAAATAAAATGTGCATTTTGTAACCATTTGGCCCAACCATTATTTCTTACGTCCTGGCTGCTTTGCAGTAACAAATAAGGATAGAAGTTGAAGAAAAAACAACAACCAGGAGGAAAAAAAGTGTTGGAGAAGATGTTGCAAAGTCTAGTAAATATAGACTTCAATAGTACGAAAAAGACAATATCATATATTTTGTCACAGTGTCTCCATGTCAGTACAATTTTGTTTGAATGATTGATTGATGTTTTGTTTGTTTCATTGATTTGAAAATACTCGTATCATCGGCTTTTGTAAGGTAATGAGTGAAAGACAATACTTCCTTTCCCGAACCCTGTCACTGTGACGTCATGAGTATCACAGAGGAAACCGAGGGAAGGATATCCTTGGTTACGATTGAAGAGAAATTATGCAATAGAGCAATAATCAGACAATATTTGCATTTGATACATCATTAGAAAAGGAAAAATATACTACTTCATCAAAAGGAGAAAAAGAGCAATATATGAAATCATACAGCTCAAAACATATGAGAGAACAAATCGTACGTGACGTCACAAAATTACAATTTTGATATATCATAAATCTTTCTTATCCTTAAACGGATTTTCGTCAAACGTTCACTAATATGTTTCTTTCATGTTTTTATTTGTATCAACACCAACTTCACTTCATGGTGAACTATCCATTTAACAACAACAATTCAAAAACAAAAGTTAATTATGAGGTTAAATTGTTATTTTGTTTCGTTTGACACGCAGAGCCTGCCAGGCTATATGACGGGAACAAACGTTATTCCATGGAACGCGATGTTCTTTGAACTACTACAAAATTCTGATGGAACTTACTATATCAAGGCGTCTAACCAAGGTGGGTTTCCGGAGTTGATCGCTGTTTTTCAAGAAACAAACCGTTTCTTGTGGGATTTTTATTATCACGTCTGCTGTGCACTAGCTTAAGCTGTGAGGTGCATGGACACAACCCAGTCTGTGAACAACTATGACTGGTAACACAGACTATGCCCCAGTCCCATCCTCGCTCCAGAGGAGCTATGATGTTATGAGGGCATAGTCTGTTTTACCGGACTTAGTTGTTAACAGACTGGGTTTTGTTAATGCTACTCGCAGCCTAGTACCTAGGCTAGTGATGACGTAAATAGAGCATATTCATTGGCCACATTGTCTTCGTTAGTGTATTTATACATAGATTGTTACACGAAAATCATATAGTGAACAGCTTGCATACATATTCTTTGAATGGAGGCAGACGGCATATCAAAGTTGAACACATGAGATGTCCTTTGATATCCATACCGTATGATATCAAGCAAATAATCAACGTCGGTGAAGGTAATGGGACGAACTATCACTTCCAAGGCGATCTGGATGTAGCTATCTTTCCGAAACGTAAGCTAAGGAAAGACAGCGTATACATTCAGATCGCGGAGGATAGTGATAGTAAGCAAATAATCAGCGTTGGTGAGGGTGATGGGACGAAATATCACTTCCAAGGCGATCTGGATGTAGCTATCTTTCCGAAGTGCAGCTGAGGAAAGATAGCGTATACATTCAGATCGCCGAGGAAGTGATAGCTCGTCTCATTGCGTGAAACCAAAAGTTGATTATTTGCTTTATATTCTACATCTAAAACCAACTATCTATACCAAAAATGACAATTTGACGTAAAAAGGTAATGTATACTTATCTCCATAACCCTGAGCCGCTGCCATGGGGAACACGCGTTAGGACGCGCATTAGGACGCGTATTAGGACGCGCATTAGGACGCGCATTAGGACGTGCGTTAGGACGCGTTAGATGTCAAGTGATAGTCCGAGTGTAACGCACTTTTATTTCGCGCGTACTCAAAATATTAATCACGCATTAGGACTGTGAGGAGTGAAGAGATCAGCGAAACCAAAAAGTACTATCACCTAGAGTGTAACGAACTTTTATTCTCAGGTGATCTGATAGGAAAAACTACGCCTCATCACGTGATCAACTCTTGACCAATCATATAGCAACATTCTTAGTATGTGGGATATAATTCGTCTTATTGCCTGAAACCAAAAGTCGATTATACAATAAATGACAATTTAACGTACAAAAGCGTTCGGGTCGGTGCGGCTACATGATCGTAATTTTTTGGTTTTATATTCACGCGACGCTCCGAAGCCCGGAAGCAAATTGAGAATTGCACACTTGTTTTGGTGAAATACTGTATGGGGAAATGGAAGGCTTACACTGCTTGTAGGCACGCCCGGCCGGCGCAGCGCGCTATTGTTTTTGTTTTTGTTTGTTTTTATATTTTTTTTTATTAAAGTAGTTGATAGATATCTCTGACATTGTTTTAGAAACTAGTTCATGTATGCATTCGTTTTCGTTTGTATTTATCTCATATTTTGTTGTTGTGTTAAAAATGTGAATTGTATTGTTTTTTATTGTGTGCAGGGCCCCTTGGGAGATCAGTTCTTTAACTGAAAGGGCTACCCTGTTGAAATAAAACGTTAATAAATAAATAAATAAATAACCGAAAAATTGTAATTACCGCGCACCGCGGCGCCGTCTGCGCCGAGCTACAATTGATAGTCCGAGTGTAACGCACTTTTATTTCGCGCTTACTCAAAATATTGATCACGCGTTAGGACTGTGAGGAGTGGAGAGATCAGCGAAACCAAAAAGTACCATCACCTAGAGTGTAACGAACTTTCCTTCTCAAAAAAGTACTATCACCTAGAGTGTAACGAACTTTTCTTCTCAGGTGATGAGATGGGAAAAAATACGCTTCATCACGTGATCAACTATTCACCAATCATAGAGCAGCATTCTTAGTATGTGGAATATAAATGCTGATATTCTGTCTACGATAGGCCAGCTGTGAACATTTGATCATAAACAGGACTTCGTCCCTTATTACGCATGCGAGTCGAACCTGTACCTATGGCGCTACAATTCTACTATAAGTATTTCTTCAGATGCCTTATGTCTTTCGTCTGTCCGTCCGTCCGTCCGCCAGCTAGCAATTTACCTGACCTTTTATAGGCGAACAATTTGCCAATTATATAACTTGGCTTGAATAAAGACAGAAAGGACCCGTGTTCAAAAACAACAATCTCCATGGATGTCATGCAAGATCCCCCAATGTGACTCTAGTTTCATTGAAACTCCTCACGTGCAATATGTAGATTTATTGACCAGGAATATAGACAAATCCCATAGAGCTCTATTTTGCCTGGCACAGAACGGGTTTAAGGCACTGCATCAAATGTTAGTCACACGAGCGCGAGTGTTACATTCGTTACTTATTCCAAGAGGAAAAAAACGATTGGATACTTTGGGGTCAAAGTTTCAATGCAGAAAAAAGATGTCCCTGGCCTCAAAATAATATCTTGTAAACAATCGTATAGTTTCAATGTTTCAAAACTATGGTAGATAGTCAGCATGTCAATACATTAAGTACCAGGGTAGTGAGAGACTGGTGCCCCACCGCCCTTTGCCAAGACCATCTTCTGCCCCGTCTGCAATCGGAACTGTTTTGTGTAGCTACATGTATTCATATTCATTATTGTTGTTCTAGCACACTGTAAAATGTATTTACATCCATTATCCAACGCAGGTTCATGAAAAAAAATCCCAGTCAGCAGTCTAGTAGTATTTATTTAGTGGATTGTCCGACCATGGTGTGATTTCAAACTGTCCGTTATTACACCATGGTCGGACAATCCACTGAATAAATACTACTAGACTGCTGACTGGGATTTTTTCATGAAGCTGTGTGTTGAATGGTGGATGTAAAGACATTTGACAGTATGCCCGGAACAACAATTTAAGCAGATGCACATGGTAGAATGTTCTTTCACTACCTTCTCAGAGATGAATAGCTGTTGCCATATTTGCATGATGATATATTGAAATGTGGTTGACTATCTAATGAACACCCATTTTACTCCGTGAGTAGTGAAATTGACCTGAGGCCACTTTCTACCAGCAATAATGCGCAAATTGCAATTACGAAGTAGCTTATTTTTCCTTTCCTTCTCACAGATTTGTACTTGTCACGGAGGCAGACTGACAACCGGGCGATCATTTCCACCACGCCTTGCAAGTTCAGCATCGTCTCTGATCTCACGGAATACTAGGCATCCGCCCAAACACCTTCCCACTCCAAAAACAAGGGTTTGTAAAAGGTGTCCATGTTTGCACGATCACAATCATTCTCGGCTTATCAAGAAATTATTAAATGTTCTTTAAATGTTTCCCCGGTGATAATGTACTAATGACTACTATTTAGAAACAATAAAACTTTCGGTAACACCATGTGGTTGTTTTCTTTCATGTATCGTGTATCTTTTTCATTTATTGCTCCAAGCCTCTGGAACAACCTCCCACTGCACATCCGGAAAGCACCATCATTATCTTCTTTTAAAGCTGTACTTAAGACCTACTTGTTCACTAATTAGTTTCGTATTCCTGTTAATGTGATACCATTAATGTAAGAATATAAGATAATAGCTTTTTGTACATTCTGTAGATGTCAATGAGAAGCGCATAGAGAACCTTTATAGTTATAATGCGCTGTATAAGCTTTACTTATTACTACTATTGTCATCATTATTGTTATTATTATTATTATTATTATTATTATTATTATTATTATTATTATTATTATTATCATTATTATTATTATTATTATTATTATTGTCAAGTGGCTGCGCGTTGCATCATGGGAAGAATTTTCCCTATGGCCACACACCTGTTATTTTTCCTCAAGGTGTTATGTGTTAAACATGGTAATCAAATACATCATGAGAAATATAAGTTGATAAAGAGGCCATACATATTTTTGTCACAAATACTTTATTCATACATTTTACCTTTGCCTTCTGAGAATTGGAAGGGTGATATATTTTTGTTAAAAGCCTGAAACTATAGGGGTATCACGCAATTCACTCAAAAAAGTGCTTGTGCGAATTCATGAAGCTCCCACTGACTTATCTGTGCTCTATCGTTGCACTGCTTTGAGGCAATAATTATCACTCTTTATACTTACATGAACAAACGTTGCTCCAAAATGTTCAACTGTTTTCATATGTATATTTTGTCAACGATGATGTCATATTTGAAACGCTTTCGGGACTTTCCCAGATCAATAGGTTTTCAGCCTTATATGGGGTATGGAGCATTGGAAATGATGCCTTAATAGCAAACTATTTTTCCCCTTGAGAGTACGCAGTGCGCTGACACTAACTGACAGTGTACTTCTTCGGGCCACAGCAGACAACACGATCCGATTAAGTCGTACGACTCTGCGACGGGCTGAATCACAGGACCCGGTCATAGGATTTGTGCTAGTAGATGACGTCACATTTCCAGTCGTAAACCCTTGCGACTGCATAATCGTGGCGATATCGTGTCGTATGCTGTGATTTTAATCCCCTTATCCTGTCATGTGTGAAATACCTAGTTCCCCAAAATCTCCATATGTCATGGTTTACATTATTGTAATTGAACTATTATCATTATCGTTAATTTCATGATTATTGATTATAAATATATGCAACTTTGTTTTGTGTGAATGGAAAATATGATTATGAAGGAAGGAAGGAAATTGAAATTGAAATTGAAAGTGACCATATTGTTTTAATAATTTGTGTATATATGAATATTCATAAGTAACTTTTGACACTTTTGAAAAATGATTAAAACTCAGTTCCAACCATCACATCAACCTGAAATTTACACATCATAAAGGCAAGGGATGTCATTTTTTTAGAGACAGGTGACATTTTATCAATTACTTTTTTTATATATATATATTCCTTGGAATATTTAAAAAGATTTTCACTTCTGGACACATGTGGACCTCAAAATGTGTGTGTAACATATGATTAATTCAGAACACAACAATGATCATTGTGCATCACACATGCCAGCCCACAATTTCTTTTCTGCCAGAAGCATCATGCATTAATAATGACAATGTGATGGCAGTTGCTCAGGCTAGCGGATTGACAGGTATTATACATAATAGTCATTGTTGTGTTCTGAATTGATTATCTGATACACACAAATCTTGAGGTCTAAATTCGTCCAAAAGTGAAAATCTCATCATATATTTTAAGGATTATTACAAAAAAAGTAATTGATAACATGTCAAAAATCTTGTCTCAAAGAAATTTTTACATCCCTTGACTTTATGATGTGTGAATTTCAGCATGATTTGAGTTGAAATTGGTTGTTAATTATTTTTCAAAAGTGTCAAAAGTTTTTTTAACACCTACAATGCCTTCTCGGTAACTCAAACTCAGTATTATCGTAAAGAGAAAATGTTTATAAGAAGCTGTTGAATGATCGTAGCTGTGATGATGATCATATTACCGTCGTAATAAACCCTCATGAAGCATGGTATTCAAAACTATTTTGTCTATACGTTAGTTATAATCACAAACCTGATTTATCTTGGTGAAGATATTTTGCCTGTGAATAAAGAATGGGAAAAACGTTTGAAGCCATAATTACTGTATAAGATGTTATTTGTATAACAGAAAGTAGATAGGCCTCTCCCCCCCCCCCCCCTCTCTCTCTCTCCCTCCTTCTTCTCCTCACCTCTTCTGAATATCTTCGCAGAGTTTCTTCCTCATTTATGTTCTCTCTCTCTTCCGTTCCCTTACCTATTCCACCCCCTCCCTCAAATGTAAAGGTAGGAACTGCAAAGCTACTTTGGATGGGTGTATTTTGACTTGCTATAGAGTAATGATATATGTAACGACACTTTTGTCAAGTCTGTGATATCATATATCCGTCATTATATAAGGGAAAATTGAAGGTATCGTCACCTCCAACTTTAAATTGGCATTTGGAAATAAACAGATAACTTGAGAGACAAACCGTTAAGTAGTACTGTATGTTGCTTGTGCATTGTTGGAATTACGAGCGTATGGCAATTGTGTAGTGAATCTGCGTTGTTGAAACAAGTGTTGGGCTTGAAAAAAAGTCCCAAAATTTCATCCAAGTTCTAGCTGCAAATTAACAAATGGTTTACAATTGATAACTACGCCGGTATTAGCACCACTCAATATACAATATGTGTTTTTCGGGTACAGATACAATTTAACATTCTCATTTGAATTTCTATACAAATAATCTTGAAAACATTAAAATGTAAATATGACAAAAAGGAAGAAAATATACAGCGTGATTATATCTAATACAAAACATTTTAATCAATTCACCAACGAAGATTACAAGATGCCTGTTATTATATAAACAGTTTCTCTATACTAAACATCTAGAGAAGCTGATTAAAAGATGCAACGGAGTAATTTTGTAATACAATATAAATATCTGCATAGTACTTCGTATTCAAATATTGTATAAATATTTCGTAGCGTACTACTTTCTTGAAAACCCGCTATTTTTCAACGAAGGTAAATGGAGAGAAATTATCTTCAAAACCCCAATGGATAATAGTGAATAATCTAATGTAAGACGCTCAGTGCAACCTAAATATGTTTATTTCATCACAGTCTTCAATCAATAACCAATGTCACTGAACGTTCGAATTAAGCATAGCAGGACATGTGTATCACATTTTGAATGACTTTTGAATCGCTTAACCTTTTTTGTAGGAAGATAACTAAATTACTGGAACCCAGAAAACTTGATATTTACTTTAAAAAAAACATTACAGTTATATCCAAAATACATCGCAGTATCTGTGCATATCGTGAAAATGACAGAACTGGAAAAAAAACAAGGCTAAAAATACGATTCATCCAGCATTCAATATACATAGACGAACGACTTAAATGAAAGTGGGTTTTTTTACATCACTCCATATTAAAACGTTATTTTGTTTGCTTGTATAACTCACATTATTTGTGTAAAATAATTTTTAAATATTTCATTGCCAGACATTCGCAATTCATAGTTTATAACTTTTATTTGTCAAATAAAACAATGCAATTTCCAATTTTTGTTATTTCAAAATAAAGAAACACACACCAACAAACACGACAGTATATATAGAAAATTATCAATTTCAAAAGAAAATACGATTATTCAACAAAAGAGAATTATGAATATCATGCGTGTTTCTAGCCCTCTATCATGTCTGTAGTCCAATAATAAAAGGAACGTAAACAAGAGTAATATCATGGAAAGTAACATACACCTAAAAATGCAATCCATATTTTGAATATTATAATGGACAAATAAAGAATTTGGGGCAAATGGGTGTGTATAACACTTTGATCTAACATTGATAAATATATCTAGTCAAAGAATATGATTTCATAAACTGTATTGTAACATTATATGATTTCAAAATAAGTGTTGAGCGTAGAACTATCGTAAGATGATGTACATTGCAGACTTGATTTTGACGCCCACTTTTATATTAATTCCTTCAGGTCTCCCAGGCGACTCTCAGAGTCTATAAGTTAATTACCCACTTTGCTTACTTTCAGTAGATGTAATGTATTTGTAATGACAACTGCGTGCAAGAAATAGCCAACTTAGGCTATAGGCGTGTATTGATAATGATTCACTATCCTGTGCCTCGACAATATATGAATGTCAATAAAGAGATTTGATTTTTGTTCTATATGTGCCTGGTGGCATTAATGTTAGTCTCACTTCACCATTATCCCATCATAGGTCTCTCCCTCCATCCCTCTCTCTCTCTCTCTCTCTCTCTCTCTCTCTCTCTCTCTCTCTATATATATATATATATATATATATATATATATATATCCTCTCTCTCTCTCTACTCTTTCTCTCTCTCTACTCTCTCTCCCTCTCTCTCTTTCAACTCTCTCTCTCGCCTCTCTCTACTCTCTCCCTCTCTCTTTCAACTCTCTCTCTCTACTCCCCCCCCCCCCACCACCAACCCTCTCTCTCTCTCTCTCTCTCTCTCTCTCTCTCTCTCTCTCTCTCTCTTTCTACTCTCTCTCTCTACTCTCTCTCTACTCTCTCTCTCTCTCTATTCACTCTTTTTACTCCTTCTACTCTCTTTTTACTTTCTCTACTCTCTCTTTCTCTCTCTCTCTTTCTCCCTCGTTCTTTGTCATTTTACATCTCATTATCCCAATTTCACAAATTACTCTAATATTTTTTTTGCATAACTGTCTCTTTGTCTCAAAGGTTACTTTTCACAGTCTATAATTACATACTTGTGTGATCAACCTTCAGCAGTTTGAAATGTATTTAACATATATGTACAGTGATGCAGTGAAAAAAAAATGTAATAAATAACCAACTTCACACCAAGCTTACGAGAGGAAACATTGTGTATTGATATTAAGAAAATGCTAAAAAAAAAAATCAAGGGAAAGATGGCACATCCATATCCAAATTTTTATTTACAAGAAAGCAAATATGTCATGAATTAAGAAACAAAACAGGAGTACAATGAAATGTCATTTGCGTCATTGTTCTAGTACAATAACAAATAAATGAAAAGAGGATGACATGTGTGAAACTGCTTTGTTTCACATAGACCATAATCATTACATTTACATCACAGACGCATTTTAATATGAGTTTGCAAATGAACAATTTTAAACAATAAAAATTGATTTTAAGACGCAATATTCCAAAGTAACATTGAGATGGGGTTGCTCGAGTGTGTCTAGATATGGTTAAGTGGAGTGTGTGTAGATGAACATAGTTGGCAACAACTACAATAAAGAACTAAATAAGTATGTGTCATCCTTAAAACACCAAATTCATCCAGTTATGTGTCCCTTGATAATGCAATATGTTCATATCAATTGTGAAAACAAATGCAAATTACATGGAAAAGTTTCTTTTCTATAATTTATAGTAATTAAAAATAATAACAACAATAAAAACATCACCAATCATAATGGATCACAAAACATGACTCCTATTTAAATATACAATATTTACAATTTAATAATCTTGGTATCAATTTTAGCGACTGCCACTACCTCATGATCTATTCCTTTATTCATAACCAACTTATTCATTCTATCAGGTACAGATACCGTTCATGCCATCTCACTCTTCCACATGATAAACTGAGAATTGGCTATTCGAAGAGTTTATATTGTGGCACAAGAACTGTTACAACCGTATGGCTATGCCAGATATGAGGATCAGTGATTTGCAATTTGCAAAGAGAATAATTCAATGTCACCCAATATTAACTCTTATCTATTTCAGGTATTTTTCTCTGATGGGACATTTATTCCCGAATCCTTACTTAATTTTTCCAAAATATTATAAACAATTTCCTCAGGTCAGCTATCGCCCATATCAGTTTCATTTTCATAAGTACCATATCCATTTGTTGAGCTTTACATACCATAACCGCCAAATCAAACTTTCTTCAAACATTTCTACCAGATCAAAATTACCGTCATCTTGACACTTTCAGTCAGCATGTAACAATCACCAGAAACCTTTAGTATCCCCATGACAAAATATATAATTAATACTATATATCATAACATTTAAAAAGAAAGCATCAATTGCCGCAGAGTTTTCTTGGGGTTCCATTCTGAAGAGTTTTAACTGTACATCAAAAACAGCAAACGAGTCCATGCTAGCTCTGGCATGTAACACTACTCCATGAGTGTATATACAGAACTACTTGGTTACCCAGTCAGCTAGTGTATCCCTTCTGAGCAGATGTTATGACTTCCAGTTTAGGCCAAGGCCACTTTTTACTTAAAATTCTAAGCCCGAAATGTGGAGAAAGAAAATTTATCCCTTGTTTATGGCCTGAATTCAAGGCTTTTCAACAACATTTGCAATCCATTCCAGCTAACCCTACCACATGGGTCTGCTCTCATGAGTGTATATTCCCAGTAAGTGCAACTTGCAATTGATGATGACTACCACGGCAACGACTAAACAGCTCTCTGGTGATTGGTCGGTCAGTCGGTTGCCTAGCAACAGGCGGTGGTAACTGTGGTGTTGGTGGGCTGGGTGGGGCCGGCCTTCTGCAGGGACTGTAGCACGCGCTGACAGCTCTGCATGCCGCGTCGATCGCCGACCCGCTCCAGGGACCGGACCGCGTCACCCAGCAGGGTGCGGCGCTCCGCCCCGTCGGCCGCGGGCAGGGCGGAGTAGAGATAGCAGCTTTTGACCAGCAGGGACTGGGCGCGGTCCCGCTCGGCTGACGTTGTCTCCTCCTCCTGGTCCTCGCAGTCTGTGGTATGAGAGAGGAAGGGAGGTAAGTCTTGTTATGTAAGAGCTGCCAAGAACGTTTTAGAGCAGGGAATGTAAAGCTCTTGAAATCCATGACAGACAAAAGGCTGGAATATGGCCGTCATAGTGTGTGGAATTAGGGAAGGATCAATGCCCTGACTTATAAAGAGATTGAGATATGAATCATAACTCTGTACATTTGAGACAGGGGTTGGATTTACTATCCATTAAGGTCAACCGCAATTCTTAATAAAACAGGGTCCACGGATGCTAGGAACATTTTGGTGCAGGGCCTGTAAAATCACTAGAAATGAATGTCTGAACAGACAAAAGGCTGATACATGAAACATACCAGTGCCTATACACTAGCAAACTTATCTCAAAAGAATACATTTTGGGGAATTTTTAAACACTTTTTATGATATATTGGACCAACAACATGAAATAATAAATCAGATCACAAGGTTCCTCTTGTTAATTTCATGTTGCCATTCTCAGTGCTTCATAAGTGTTCATTTAAAATGTTCCGATGTGGATCCAACAAAATCCAACTTTCCTTCTTCCTCTCTCTTTCTGCTCACATTTATTGATCACATTCTGTTAGCCTACCACTTGTCACCTATGTAATGATGGATTAAGGTTGATTACAGATTGATGTCCGCAGTTCTGAAGATGCAAGTGAAAGACAACCCGGTCACCGGCCTCACCTTTCTGCTTGGGGTCAGCGGCGCCCCGCTTCCTGAGGTTGCGGTCCAGCAGCACCTGGGTCCGCACCGGGTTAGCGCCGGCCATCATGCGCCACACGGCCTCGTACAGCGTGACCTTCGACCCCACCGGGTGTGGCAGATCGCTGGCCAAGCGGCGCAGCGTGGTCAGATCCTGCTGGAAGGCCTGCAGCTCAAGCTTGGGGGTGGAGGGGGCCGAAAGGGGCTGGTGCCCCCCCTGCGGCTGCTGCTGTTGGCGGCGCTGCCAGATGGCAGAGCGGGTGGAGAGCAGCCAGTCAACGATCAGAAGCTGGACCAGCTGCAAAGGGGTAGATCAAAATGAGAGTTATGTCATCAAATTTATGCAATTAGAAGTTCTTTGTAGATTTCCATGGCGATTACTTGCAAAAATACAATCATGAATAATAGGACACCGCAATTATTACTTCATACGCATCATAATCATAACACATCCTAAAATGCTGCTTATGTAGCACCACTGTGATTATACCATGGAGATTTTAAATCAGCATCTGCATGTAGGAAGTTGGAAAACAAATGAATACTTGCATTTCTGTGCTATATTCAGTTGAGCTGCATACATGCTTCTTTATCTTCAGTTCATATTCATGATGTTATATGATTATATGGTAACTTGCATTTGGCATTTTGTGGGAAATATTGCCCTTGGACCCCGCTGATAGGCTATGCCTTGACTATCCATTGGATACACAATGTACATCCTGTGTTTTGTTCCTTTATTCTCGAGAGGGAGTGAGAAGGTGCATCCTGTATATAAAATACAAAACGCTAAATTCCTCGAGAAAAACCAATCTGAAAGGTATTAACAAACACGCGTGATCCAAAGCCGATTATCTGGTGCGTGCGATGCGATGAACAATAGTGTGTGCGAAGCATTCAGTACATGTGCAATAAGCATGAACAATGACTGCTTTTACGAATGTGTGCAAGGGCGCTTCTAGCACCCTAGCGGTAGCGTGCTTGCGTGTACAAAGCAGTTGATCAATAGCGCGCTAGCATGTATAAAGCACCATAACAATAGCGTGTTCGCAGTGCTATGGCACTGAGTTAACACATACCGTCAACGCTTTAGTTACGACATCAAGATTCCACACAATTTCGGTACAAAGGGGGTCCGAACATCGTTTCTGAGAGTTTCAGGATATAGGGCCCATGTTCAGTTTGCTGTATTTCTAAGGCTATTTTACCCTGAAATGAAGTTGGTTCTGATAAAAGCAGAAACACAAAGGAAACATATTAGTGAAGGTTGTATGAAAATCTGTCAAAGGATAAGAAAGTTACTATTGTTTAAACTTTTGATTTTGTCACATGCGAGATGCGCTCTCATATGTCGTGTACTATTTTTTTTTTTATAAATGTTAATTTTCTCATAAGAATTTGCATCATTTTAACTGTGCATTTGATACATCATTAAAAACATATTTTCTTAAACAAACCTGTATGAAAATAAATTATTCCTTGAGCAATTTATGCAATCATTCAGCACACAACATATAGGAGAGCACCTTGCACGTGACATCACAAAATCACAAGTTTAAAAGATCATAAATTTCTCATTCTTGGACGGGTTTTCGTCACACCTACATTGATATGTTTCTTTCATGTTTCTGTTTTATTGAAACCAACAATTCTTCAGCGTGGGCCACCCCTTCAAAGACCGTGAGTTCTAATGTAGGTGCCTGCTAGTGTCGATCCCTACAGCTGAGTCATAGTGCGGTGAAACGAGTATCCACCTTTGGTATACGCACAGGTGTCGACATTGCACTGCCTCCATGCTGCACTGTGATCACACTGCATAACCTTCAGACAGACACATGCAATGCAACTACAATGCACCGTGGCTGCAGGCAGGCCACTCAAGGCTGCTCCAAGCTTGCTTTCTGCCTTTAGTGTCGCTTAAGGAAATTTCCACTATGTAATGATGGCTGTTGTTGGCTTGATCGGATTTCACATTGGCTTGGTCAGAGTTGACATTGGCTAGTTCAGAGTTGACATTGGCTAGTTCAGAGGTAGCATTGGCTAGGTCATATTTGATGTCGGCTAGTTCAGAGTTGGCACTGGCTCGTACAGATTTGCCCTTGCCCATGTGCCAAACTGAGGAGACACTCTGACAAAATCCATATCAGAAAGAGGGTATTCAATCTCGCGTGTCGCTCCAGAAAACTTCCACTAGACAAAAAGTGTGAACAACCCCTACATAAAACTGCACTGCTAGAAACAAGGGGGTGGTTCTCACCATCACAGAGTCGTCTCCCGAGTAGGACGAGTCCATGCTGTGGATAAGGTTGTTGCTCGCTATGTCGCACATCCTCAGGCAATCCTCTGGGATGTCGTTCTGAGGGGTGGAGAGGAGGGCCAGACGGGCCTTGCAGGCTTGATGTGCAGCCAGAGGGAAACTAGAAATAGATAGAGGAGCAACTCATCATTATGTCATATCTAGTCACAAGCAATGTACCGGGTAAGGTTGACAATGACTCTCACAAGCTACATCATATACACATTGGCATTCCAGTGATTCTTCAAGTCCATGGGTACCACAAGAAACCCACTCTGTTCCTATAACACCATGTTTTGAATGAGTGAACCCTTCTTGTGCCACTGATTGATTTGTAAGAGTTAAAGTTTGACCTTCGTGCCATCTTTTTTCAATGAAATATGAAGAAATTTGTAAAACATGCATCTAATATGCTTTTCACACTGGCAAAAATTTCCTTAGCCCCGTACTATAGGTAGGGCTAAGGGGGGGGGGGGGGGGGGGGGCCTTAGCCCCACCTATAGTACGGGGCTAAGCTTAGACCACTTTCTGTTCACATTGGTTTTTACCAAAGTAGGCTAGCCCCACCAATAATCCGGGATTATTTGGTCCTGCAAAAAAGCAGGGCTAACACCGCAATTGCAGGGCCAAGCCAAATAGTCCGGGGCTAAGAGCGCCAGTGTGAACAGAAACGAAAAATAGTACGGGGCTAAGGAAATGCGGTGTCAGCTCTCAAGGCCGAAACGCAGAGACCAATCAGATAAGGCCCACCGGGCGAGTGACCTTGATGCGGAGTGGTAAAGAGCCGATGTGCAAGACGTACACTCATAAATATTCATAAGCTGCCGAGAAAGTCCGGGGCTAACGATTTCGAGTGTGAACAGCTAGTCGGGTTTAAGAAATAGTACGGGGCTAAGAAATGCCAGTGTGAAAAGCTTCAAAAAATAGTACGGGGCTAAGGATAGTACGGGGCTAATTTGTGAAAATCATATAATCGGCAAAAAAAAAAAAAATATGCAGCCACGCTCTTAACATGTTCCTTTATCCCAGCACAAAATTTATAGTCGATTCAACGTTCCGTAGACCCTCCCCCAGCCAAAACGTGCTCTCAAAAAAGCCCAATCAGAACAGGGTTAAATCACTTAAACAAATTAAATGAACAGATGCTCACCTCTCATTCTCCAGCTCTGGGGGCAGCGTGTCGATGTAGTTGATGTGCGTCTCGGCCTTCTCCTCCTCACCAGTCTGCCAGTAGGCTGCCACGAACAGCAGGTTGACCCACCAGCGGGCCAGTGGGTCATAATCTGCAGGAGGCAAAGAAAATAAACAGTTATATGCAGAGGGGGAGGGGTTAAAGACAGCCCGTCCCTTTTTCAGATCACCACAAAACCATCAAAACATTGGCAAAACATATTGAGAAGTGTTAGCAAGCTGTATATTCATGATTTGAAACTGATACGTAGTGTAAAATTCAAATAATGCACGTAATCAACGTCTGATTTATAGTCTTTACCTCAGGCTCTTAGCAGTTTGTGTTGAAATATATGCTTTATTGATTAATCTGTTTATTAAATTATAAAACGCATTATGAAAAAAATTGTTCTATAGAAGGAATCATTTCCAAAGTTTGGTAATTACTCATAAATCTAGGATTTCACACATGCATAATAACCACATAAATACTGTAACAAAGACTAATACTTTTTTCGTAGTACGAAAAAAGTCTGTTTGAAATTTAACGGCTGAAATTTTTACATACACAGAAAGCTTCAACATGCTATATTCTTAGGAATGGTCTTGAACCACACTTTATTCAATTTACGATCGTGATAGACGATTTCACATTTTAAGCTTGCAAAAGGGACGGACAATCTTTAAATCTTACATTACCAGGGCCTGTCACACAAAGGCTTGCGATCAATTGCAAATTTTAAAGACAAATTCTGATTGGCCACTGATCAGTCTTTTGAACATAAAGCACATGCAACAATGATGTTGATTGGCCAATGCCGATAGGGAAGAAGAATATATGACAGGGGCTCTTTTGTAATTTTGGGGGCTCTTTTTTTTTAAGGCGGTATCATGAAATCTGTGATCTTACCATCCCTGGCCTGCAGGTTGGTGCTGACGTCCGTGTTCTTCTGGTAATAGCTGGAGGCCTCATCCAGGGAGATGTTCAGGCAGTTCAGCAGCATCATGAAGTGCTGGTCTCCACCACTAGATCAACACAGGAGGAACATAACATTAACCCTCTCAGAATCAAGCCAGGAAAAGCCCACTGACTTAAAGGGAGCGTCAAGTCGCAAATCGAGGTGTTCTGGAGCGTGGCCCGGCTCGAGCAACAATCGGGAATCGAGCATGCATCCGCAGTGATACTAGCGACCTTACATGTGATATGATATGATATGATGTGCTCATTTTGTGTACATGCACCATTGCATATCAAACACTGCTGCTAGTAACGCACACGCACAAGATCGCCACTAGCAAAATTTTACAGATCTTGAGGGTGGGGCTGATAAGACCGCCGCCGAACGCCATCAATTGCAGCGCGCTCTATAAACGTTATCGAGCTCAGTTGTATATACCCCTTTAATACATATTTCATATACCTTTGCACTGACTGGGGTTAAAAAGCCAGTTTTGTATCCGTATGAGCAAAACAAACAACTGGATTTACCCTGTCAGTATCAAAGGAGGTAAATCCCATTGACCTATCCCACATTTCATATACCTTTGGTACTGACCGGGCTTCATAAATATATAGTAATTGCAAGGTGCGCTTAAACAGATCAAAGCTGCCAACAATGGCCTTGGATCGGCTGTACTACTCACAGAGTGAATCCAACATTCTATAGACGGTCCACCATGTTAGGACTTATTCATATGCAGATAAAACAGATATTCAGCTCTGAAGTGATGAAACAACATTCCACCATATGCACCTGTCTCTGTCTCTGTAATCTGAGCATGGTGTGACATATCTTTCCAGCCCATCATCCCACACAGCTTCAAGAAACAATCCCAGGCTGCACTCTAGTCATTTTTCATTTAGTAGATCCATGGTGTAACTACTAACTGGTCTATTCTAATGGGTGACAGCGACACATAAAAGATTACATGAAACCGGTCAGACGTGCTTTGTTTTAGAGAATTTTATAAAAAAATCTATAGAATATTATGGTACAGCAGCAGCAACCCATCTGAAACTGATTTCTCTTCAGCATCTCCAACTCCTAAGAAAACATTGGTGTGTTGTTGACATGTCGGGTGTCCCTCTCACTCACCTCCTCTTTCTCTTCGTGGCATCATCTTTTTCCTCCAGCTTCTGGGTCAGAATGCCTTTCAAGATGTTGTGGATCATCTTCTCCCGCAAGTGCTGAGACACCACCACCAGAGGATTACCTGGCATGTCACCAATGAACAAAAACACTTGTAATTTGGAGAGAGGATATAAATTGAGTACATGAGTCTGACTGTGTTTATCTGGGATAACTATGTGAGCAGAAAACAGCACAAACAAAAACTGGAAACACAATCGTCTACAGAGTTCATGATTTCCAGACCAATTCATATTTCAAGTATGCTTTCACAAAATATATGCAGGCAACATGTAAATTTTTTGAAGGAAGTTGGCTTGCAGTTAATGAGGTTATCATCCATTTTAGGGACAGAAAGATGCATGCACATAAACATTGCAATATGTTTATGATGCCCAAACAGTAAAATCAAATGCATACAAGTAGGAATGCTCATTACAATGTGTGTGGGCCTGTGGTCACTAGAAAGTAGCGAGTTTGAACACAAAAAATGTTGTTTTGGTTTGAAAAGAAGGGAGGGACTTTAGTGCCCCCGTTTCAAAAGGAGTTGCAATGGAGCTTAATCTATCGCAAATCAAATCCCATACATATAATGTATAATTGATATAAATCGCAGGTAAAATCGCGATCAATCTTAACTCGTTATAAGACAGGGCCCTGGAGACAGGGTAGAAGCAAACAATTTTTCTAGCATTGCCCACGTTTCTCTGAGATGGAGGTGAAGAGGCTCGGCCCCTGCCAGGAGGTAGGGACGGTCATGTCCAGCTTGAAGTGCTGACCGAAGGCAGCCAGCGTCCAGGCCAGGACCGGCGGCATGACGCTCTTGCAATGGGTCAGGATGCGCCGCACGCGGAAAAACACTGGGATCTGTGACAAGACAAGACATGGCCACAAACACATCAACAGATTAATGATGGAAAAAAAAGACGTCAGGGGCTCTGTTTCATAAAGCTGTTTGTAAGTTACATTTTGCTTTAAATTGCTAAATCAGGTTCTCAAAGATGTTGATTCCCATCAGCTTAAGTGGAAATCTGATCTTTGTAGACTAAAATCCTTGTTGTTAATAAGTGTCTGAATAAAAAATTTTCATTTGGCCAAATTTGATAGGGATTCCTACCATGTTAAAACAAAAACATATATCTCATTTGGCACAAGGACAGGTCACCAGTCATGCATGGAATCATGCAAAACTTACAGACAGCTTTATGAAACAGGGCCCAGGTCAACTGCACTACTCATAGAGTAAATCCAAAACTTTTTAGATGGGTGACCATCTTGGTTAATTATCGAGATGCGACAACAGATATTCAGCTCTGAGGAAGTGACGAAGTACATTCCACCATGTGTACTGCTTCTGAGCATAGTTTGCAATGTCCTAACAACCATCATCCCACATAGCTTCAAGAACAAAACTCGGTACAAAGTACCAAGTCGGATCGGTCCGTGAACCAAGGCAATGCAGTCAGGGGCCCGTTTTGAAAAAAACATCTGATTAGACTCCAGCATAGTAGTTACTATTAATGGTGAATAACTGTATAAGCCGTATTTTCGCAAATTATGGTGTGGCAGCCATTTTCACGAATGACATCCAACGTCTGCACTATGATATGCATGCACTGCTCCGCTGTGATATGTACATAATACAAATGGAAGAAAACAAAATGGACAAAATGTACTCAAGATTGCGCGCTATGCTATGCTAGCTAGCATGCGACCGCATGCACCGCCAGTAGTTCATATGGTCCCCATACCCCATCTACAGCGCTTCTACATGTACGCATGCAGCAACGTGAGATGCATGCACTTAGTGATCAGAGTCTGGACAATATTTTCACGTGCTGATTCGCGACCCTACAGCGATTCACGAAATTTGCGAAAATAAAACCCTCTCAAAAATATCAGCTCATACAGTACAGTTAGAAGTATATATGCAGCAGGGTGTTGGTCAGAAGAAGAAGGAAGGCTCAGTTGGGCTTACCGCCAGCCACTGGAGAGACTTGGAGAACCTGGTCTTGATGAGGACACCGACTGTGGCATAGATCTCGGCCAGCTCTGCAGGGTCCATAGCATCCCTCGCCCTCTCAGCATAGCTGATGCTGCACATGCCCATGTAGAAGGCCCGCGGCACACCCAGCGAGAAATTGGCTGTGGAGAAAAAGTATGATATGATCAATACGATTTGTAACAGGAAATTTGTAAAAACCCTGTTTTCCCCAGCGTTTTTCTTTCTTTCACAAATTTCTTTGTTTTTATTGTATTCTTAATAGGACTACATTATATATAGTTTCAAATAACAAATCCAAATAATTGCAGTTATTAGGATGACAAATCAAAGCATAAATCACAAATATTTGGAATGACTTCCATCTCTCTGAAGATGGCGTGGCAATGCTACGGTACCCCCAGTCATTGCAAACTTGCTGACCTTCACAAAAAGTAATTTTTTACAGTAGTAATCCAAACAGTTTCTAGGCTGAGCTTGATAGTCATCAATTAAAGTTGACCTGTCCCTTTAACAAATATCTGCAAACTTCATGAAAGTTTGCACATATTTAGCACATATCTTTGGGATACCAACTGTGAAATTTTAAGGTCAGAGGTACGATAACTCCCAGAGAAAAAATGAAAATCGGACTAGTTTTCACGGAGATTTGATTTCATTGAATTGATTGCCGACCGTTGACACAATTTGAAATTATGGCTATTTTCGTGGTACGGAAAAAGACAGCTCCATCAATTATCGGAAATTATTTCCTCAAAACCCAATATTATGCTTTGTCGATTCCAGGGAAAAGTTATATAGCCACTCTCTCTCGAATGATGAAAAAGTCAGGAATTATGTCTGCAAAAGGAACAGGCTACCTTTAAATGCTGTATAACTCTGCTTCTTCCTACCTGTCAAGAAGAGCTGCAGGATCTTGTGGTAGGTGAGGGCAATGTTCCTGGCCGACGTCTGGGCCACGGGGTACTTGCCGTTGCCCTGCCTCTCGCCCTTGGTGCCCCTGGCGAGCCACGCCCGCACGCCACGCCCCTTGAAGACGATGTTGAGGGGCAGACAGAAGAGGGTCCAGAGGAAGGAGGCGTAGTACTCCAGGTTGGTGAGCGGGTGGTTGCGGCCCAGGGCGGCGAAGCAGTGGAACAGCTGGTTCAGGGCCTGCGCAATGTTACCCTGTCATTAAGAAAAATAGAAAAATGATCGTAATTTCTGGGTTTCACCTGGGTTTTCACTCCAGCCTGTGCAATGTTACCCTGATGAACATCGCATGCCAACAGATAGCAAATTGGATAACAAGGCACATGTATCCCTTTCAGTACCAACCAATCATGATCACACATTAATCACTACAAAGTTCATCATCTATGGGACTGTGAGGGCGATACATTAAACCTAGCATGCCTTACAGTTTCAGTAACAATGGAACCTCAGATCAACATTTCTACTATGATTGTAATCAAATGCTGTCAGCTCCATACTTTTTCATAGTGATTAACTTGCAGTAAAATATAGTAAATTGCAGGTAATTGCTATTTTTTGCAGTTTATTGCAGTAAAGTGTGGTTTATTGCAGTAAATTGCAAAGTAATTGCATGACTGCAATCAAATGCTGTCAGCTCCCTGCTTTTGTACAGTGATTAAATTGCAGGTAGTTGCAGTAAATTGCAGGTAGTTGCAGTAAATTGCAGGTAGTTGCAGTAAATTGCAGGTAGTTGCAGTAAACTGCAGGTAGTTGCAGTTAATTGCATACCTTCATGATCTCCTGCTCTGCCTGGGTACGACAGCGCCAGTAGGCGGTGCTGTTGATGGAGGTGGTCTTGGGGGAAGACTTGTCGCCGTACAGCATGGTCATCAGCACCGTGGCCACCACCGTTCCGTTGACCAGCCAGATCAGCAGGGTCCGCACCACGTGCCACACCAGCGACATCCCACCGTCCTCCTCTCCCAGCTCTGTGAAGTGACAAAATTGTCAGCGCAGATTAGATTAATGATGTCCTCTATGATGACAAAAGATCTTGAAGTCCGCAAAGTCATACATAGCTACAAGGTAAGGTGTATTGAAAATGCACCGAATCACAATATAACACTTTAATGCACCCTTAAAAAATAATGTTACAAGATATGTAGTCCCTGAATAATGGTGACAATATAGATAAAGAGGAAATTTGCGGCAACACTGCGCAGGATATTCGTGGTGAGAATGAACAGAGAGGAGAAGGGCCTGCACAAGAACGGTAGAAGAGAACATTAAAAGAGATAAAACATGGCTGAGAGAAATGAATGCGATAAGAGAAAAGACAGAACTCACAAAATATAAATAAATTACAAAATTAAACAAATTGACAGGCACAAAAAGGAAAGGAGTGTGAGCAAAAAACAGACATTCCAACGTGTGAACTTACGTCCCATCAGCTTCCTCCCGCCTCCAGACATGGACACAGGGGCACCGGCCCCGCCCACATGGGACCCCGCCCCCATCACAAAGCTCTCAAAGCCCTTTGTGATCAGGAAGCCAAAGGGGTTGAAGGCCAGGATGGAGAACATGAAGACGCACAGCACCAGCCGGGTGCGGTCCAGGAGCTTGCCGGTCATAGCGTCAGCCGACGCGCTGTGCACCGGGCTGGGCGGCTCCATCTCCATGTCGTCGTCGTCGATGGGGGAGTCGGGGGCGGAGTAAGGGGCGGAGAAGGGGGAGCCCGGCTCGCTCCCAGACACGTAGTAGTGGTCAGGAGAGCCAGTGAAGGAGGAGGGCGGGGTGAGAGGGTCTTTCACATCAGGTACTGCAATGGAAAACGATTGGACATATAATTATTCCTAATAATATTCAGCATTTCCTGACATTGCATCATGGTATGTTATGCATTTTAAAGAGACTAATACACATATTTGCTGATTGAACAGCCATTGTGATAACAGTAGCCTAAGGAATCTGTGTTTCTTGCAGTAAGCTATGATTAACCGAGCATCCTAACAAAATATCCGGTACTAATACCATGGAGGGCTTTAGTGTCACGAGGTTGAGTTTCTCGCCATTCACCATCTAGTCCCCTTTCATCAGATGTCTGTTTACCACAAGCACAAGTTATTTCTCTTTCATTCCTTGTCAGATTGTACCAATATATTTCTCAAGAAATTACTGTTGGTGTGAACTGCTCCTTTAACCCCTTGTGCGCCAGACAAATAGATCTTCTATTGGATTCGTATGCATCATTGGTGAATACATACACACATGGCACATGAAGAGTAAAGGACAATATAGGCATTAAGACTAAATGGGAGTGGTTCAAATAGGAGGACAGCACGGTGCTCACCCGTGGTGGTCCCGGTGTACTTGCTGAGCTCAGTCTTGAGGTTGATGTTCTCCTGCTTCAGCTGCTGGCACATCTTCCTCAGACCCACCAGATGATCGATGGCCTTCTGCAGGGTGTGCGACTTGGACACCTGGAAGAGGCAAGGCAAACACTTCATTGTTATAATCATTATTAATTAGTATGATCTGTTTTTCTTTGTTTGTCCTTACAGCAAACTGCTGAATATTCATGAGTCAGAATAAATCAAGACTCTAGGGTATTCGTTACTATGTTATCGTGTCTTTTCCCTTGACCAGAAATAACATGGTGGTTACCATAAAAAGTATTTTTTATTTCTTTTCTTTTGTCCTTACATACGACTGCTGAATATTAGGCTATTATCACTATGTTATCGGTTCTATTCCGTTGACACAAAATGGCCAATTGGTTAATAGAAAGAATCTGCTTGGTAAGCAGTAGATGCAGCATCAAATCCCTCTGGTTCCAGGATTTTTTGGGCAGCATGCTATCTACGTCAAGGAAAAAATAAGAAAGTTGTGAATGTATCAATGACATTAAAATGGACATTTTCAGAAGGCAAATTGGCAACTTGGTGATCAGGCTGTGATGTCATTGGAACACTTATAGTGACTATCTGTTTATATTTCTCCTGTGAATGCACAGACAGGTTTCACCGTACCTTCTTATTCTCCTTGAAGAGCATGAGCTTGAGGTCCTCGATCCGGCCGTTGATGCTGCGCCGGTAGCGCTGCTCGATGGCGTTGTGCGACTTGCGCTTCTCCGGCTTCTTGCCCATGTGCACGCCGCCGCCTCCAGAGGGCGACGTGGACAGCGGGGCGATGGGCACCTTGGTGGTGGTGGTGGTGGTGGCCGCCGTCATCAGCGGGTCAGGGGGGGAGGCCACCGTCATCGGGCTGGACACTGTGGCCATGGTGGAGCCCACAATGGCCACGTTGCCGTTCTGAGAGGTCTGGATAACCAGCTGGGGTGAGGGGTGAGGATGGAGGTAGGAGTTTCACTTGATAGTGAGATCTTCTTCTTCTTTTAATTTCATTTAATAAAGTTGCACTCTTTGGGTTTACACTTCAGTACATCGCAAGGAAAATATCTACATGAAAATATTTCATTCTTCAACTATACAAGATTGATTTCCCACTTCAATCTAAATAGGGAAACCTTATGTATAATTTTTGTATCAAGAAAAGCGAAGACGCCCTGAAATATAAAAATGTAATCGATGTGCATTCTTTGGAATTATACTTTAGGACGTCGCAATATAAATATCTACATGAACATATCTTTAACGATAACCACGAACAGTAATCATTGTATAACATTATTTGAATTGACACAAACACAAAAGAATTAAAATTGTGGGAAATATCCAATGCCAAATTTGAACTTGGGCCTTTGAGTTAATACAAAGCACCTCAAAATGTGCAACACCACACTTCCATACACAAGGAATCCCTAAAAGCTTGCCGAAGCGACGTCAGCATCGCTCAGGGGGCGAGTGGCGTACCTGGGGCACCGTGGTGACGACTGGCTTCGCGGGCTCCTGCTTGAGTACCTGCACGCTGGGCAGGGCGGTGGTGGTGGTCTGCACCGAGAGTGGGAACACCGTCTTCTGCTGCAGCTTGCCCTGGATCTGCTGCATGGGCTGCTGGAGGGTGGTGGTCTGTAGCTGCGGCTGGGTGGTTGCCGGAATCGAGTGAAACATTTCAATCAAGTAGACCTGATTTTTTTTTCTCAATTTTTTTTTCATCAACAAAATACTGGTGAACACTTTTACAATGTTTTTACATTACACTGTCTTTTACAATGACTTTTTTTTCTCAATTTTTTTTTCAACAAAATACTGGTGAACACTTTTACAATGTCTTTACATTACAATGTTTCACAGGATTTAAATAAAAAGAACCATACAGCTTACAAACTGTAGGTATGCTCTGTACTTGCAGACTCTTTTTGAAACAAGGACTGGGTGCAAAAATATAACATGGTCAGTTTTCATATCACTTTTCAGTTCTCAGTCACAATTGTATCAATAAATGCATTTTTTTTTTAATGGTTTTGTTTGTGCATGTTTTTAGATAGTGTAAATTGTCATGCAATTCAGCTGAGGCTGCGAGATGATCTTATAAACTGAATTGAATTGAATTAAAAACAAAATATGCATTTATCTAAATGCATATCGAAACACGTTTCAATACCTCGTTCTGGGATGACATGTTTATCAACTCTCATACATGTACATGTACATGAACACTGTATACACGCTTGTGGCTTTTTTCCATGTCCAGTGTATGTTGCATTGTCTTTTGTAAATGTCTTCAAATTATTTCTCTATTCACAGAAATGTACCTTCCTTTATGGCCATTCCTTTACTCTCTTTTCAACAGTGTTTTGTTAAGGGCCCCGCCCATAAGCAGATTTGTTTCAAAGGGGTCCATACCATTATTTTATGTTTGTAAATATTTTGTATTTTTGTTGTTTTGTTTTTATAATGGTTGAATAAATTATATGAAAAGTTTGTTTTGCTACTCTAGTTATGTTCTTTTTTTTTCCATTTTCATTTCTGTAATATCCCTGTCTATTACTATTTGAATACGGTAATGACATTGTTTGGTTGCATATTTGTTTTTAAGTTAAAGATGAGTACAAATAAAATGAAATGAACATTTCTTTAATCAAATGTGTCACTCTTTTATATGTTACTGTTACATTACATTTATATGTTAACATAATTTCAATTGTGAGAACATCTCTTATGAGGATTTCATTTCGAGTTGTGTGTATTACCTGCAGGGTGGGCAACAGAATGGACTGTGTCTGTTGGATCTGCGGCTGTGGCTGCTGTTGTTGTTGCTGCTGCTGCTGTTGTTGTTGTAGCTGTAGAATCATGGCCAGCTGTGCGATGGTCTTGCTCTGCAGCTGTTTCTGCTGTTCCTTCTGCACCAGCTGCTGAATTACCTCGCTGGCCGTCGTGGGCCTCCCAGCAGCCCCGGCCGCGGCGGCCGCGACAGCGGTGGCCTGCGTGGTGGTGGGTACGCTGATGATGTGTTGCTGCAGCGGCGGCTGTTGCTGCTGTGTGACCGCCACGTTGCTGCTGGTGGCCAGTGATGTGGCCCCCAGGGTGGTGATCGGTGTGGCACGGACATTGCTGACGGGTGCGGCCTGCAATGTTACAAGAGGAATAACCTTGTTGATAGGGGTTTTGCCATCATTTAGTTTTCTGTTTTGATTGTAAATTTGCAAAAATAAGCAAAACAAAAAAACAATATATTAATCTACATGTAGTAATTTTAAATTCATTTAATTTGGTCTACCAGTTTCCACTGTCCAGTTGAAATGTACAGCATAACACTACTAGCATGATTAATGTAAAACCAGACATGAAAATTAGTACATTTACGGATCAACGACACAAAAAAAATCCTGAGGAAATAATAGTTGTAACAGAAAATACAGTTTACATTCTTAATTTTATATTTTAGCGCCCAGGACCCAATTCCAGCTTGCAGGATTTTTTCATTAACTTTTCTTTTAACTCTAATAATCATTAAAATGCCACCGGGACATGGCCCTTTCATGCTTACTGATGCGTGCCTAGCCTACAGAAGCAGCTAGATAACTTGGCGGATTAAAGGATCAAGTATAGCCCTTCTATTGTTGTTATTGATACACATGATACTGCCAATGGATGTGCCAATTGGTGAACAAAGCACATAAAGGAAAAGTAATATTTCTTCTGAGCTCTGCTGAACCGAAATTGAGATTCAAGTCAGTATTGAAATCAGTTTCATTGACCTGGACAGGTTGAGAAAAAAATTATTTTTCCTGGTACATTTTTATTCTACATGTGAATGCACCATACCACTTACAAGTGATACCGTACTCGCACTGAGGAGACATCAACATTTTTAAAACATCTTTTTTAATGATGAACATGCTTTACTGAAAAATACATTTACACTGTGATATGCGATAATTTCCTCAGTTAAAAGGAATTGAAAAGTAATATTACAGTTTATGTTGTCACCATGGCATACACATGTCATGCCACACAAAATGCCTGGAAGTTTACCACCATCATCAAATATATAACTCTTGATTTTACAGAATTATACAAAACTTCATACATATAGCACAGTAGTACAGAGGCACACAGCTGTTTCTGGATTCCCATTTGGATAATCAGTTGATGAAAAGACTATAGAAACCACATAAAACATTGAAATCATGGAGAAAAGGGAGATGGAAATTTGAACAGAGTATATATGGAGAAAAACAGTAATTTGCCACTGTTTATAATCACATTATTTCAAGTTACACCTTGGTACATATACATGTAATTCCTCAATACAAATTGGGAGACTATCTCAAAAGAGGGCTAGCAGTAACAGAAGATGAAATTTCATGCAAGTTTATGAAAATGAATTGGAATAAGCACAATGTGAGAACATATATCTGCACTATCAGTGTATTAGCTGCCCTCCCACTGTGAGTAGTTTCAGGATTGAAAGAGGTAGTGAAACCAGAAGAGGTAGAAAAGAAGCCTCCTTAGAGGGAGAGAATAACTATTGTAACAATGACAAAAAGTCATGACTATGTCATTTACCACTAATGTAAACTCAGCGACTCATCAGTTACACACATGTGAAGCACTCTCCAATAGTATTATCCCAAGAAGAAACGGATCCCAAAGAAAATTCAACAAGGAAAACTGCCACTGGATGAGAGCATCTCCTGATGTCCACTCTTAACCACTGCAGGAGCTTAGAGTGATCTCCAGTGATTGGACTGGAGAGAGTATCAACAAGCCTTGTCCAGGGGCCAGACCAGTGCCCCACACACAGCTGACCATGTGATCTGCATGTGTCCTGCCAGCAGAGCCACAACCCATAACAAAGCCCACACAATGACAATTACATCACATGCAGTCGTACACACAGCACCCCGCCCATAACCAATGATCACCATCACCTATACTATCTATGATCACCCACCCAGCCATAGGCCATGTGAAGGCATTGTGAACTTGATATGCCCAAGTGCACAAAGTAGTCTTGCAATTCAGACACTTGTTTATCTACAGTATTCAACAAACTCAATTAGCAATCTATTCCACTTACATGCAGTAATTATTTCAATGCATGCCTGCATTTCTACTCATTTGTGCTAGAAGCACATGACTACAGTACATGTACACTACCGCTCAAAGGAATTGGCATAGGGAAAGGGAAAGGGAAGAAAGGGAAGGAGTTGCACTTTTAAACCGTGGTATATTTTGTCCAGTTCAGCATGAAACATGATGCTTAGCCTAAAAGGCATTGTGTTTCATACTGAACTGGACAAAATATACCGCGGTGTAAAACTGTGACTCCTTCCCTTTCCCTTTCCCTTTCCCTATGCCAATTCCTTTGAGCTGGAGTGTACATCCCTTCCCCCACTCCCACTAATACAAGCACACAAGTGGGATATTTTTCAAGCCTGATATCATGAAACAAACCTGCTGAGCTACATGTATGTTTTGCCATTTCCAGGGTTCTTTTTTGCACTGCAGGAGTTAAATCGTCCTGAGCCGGCTTGTAATGTTTACACTGCCACACACACACTGCCACATACACATCACATACATGTACACATAATACACACACACACACACACACACACACACACACACACACACACACACACACACCAGGGAAAAAATTAATTCAAAAATTTTGGGGCTTCTCTTCGAGCACATTGCCCTCTTGGCTACCAGTTTACATCGTGTCTATGGGAATTTTGGGAGCTCTTTTAAGCATTTCGGGAGCAAAATCGCCCGAGCCCCCATGTATCTTTTTCCCTGCCACACACACACACGTATGTACACATAACAGATACAAACATGTGCAGTACATGTAAATAAAAGAGAGATCTCAATGATGGCATAACATGCGAAAAATCAAATTGACTTACTTGCTGCTGTTGTGGCTGGCTACCAAGCAGAAGTGCAACCAGGTTGGTCAGATCGCTCGACACCGTCACTCCGCCGGAGTTGCCTGCATCTCCGGCGTTTCCCGCCACCTTCTGGGAAGCGACCACCTGCTTTTGCTGCTGGGGTGGGGGCGCGCTCTGCACCGCACAAACGTCAGGCACCTGCTGCAACGTCTGCTGCTGTTGCTGCAAGACTTGTTGCACCTGCACCAACTGTGACTGTTGCTGCTGCTGCTGTTGTTGCTGCAATTGCAGTGTTTGTTGCGCTTGTGGCTGCAACAGCTGCGGCAGCTCCTGGTTGGCGAACATCCCCGTCAGCTCCTCCTCGCTCATCCCTAGGAGGCGCTCTTCTGTGAGGTCGGAGTAATCCGACATGTTCATGTTGAACGACAGGTCCGGAAAGCTCATGTCGTCTGGAAGGAAAGTAAGATAGAGCTCATTATAATAATTGTTTTTTCCACAAAAGAGCACTTACATGGTTAGGAATTGAGGGCTTGTTGCAATCATGTTCACTTTGACCAGTGCTGCGAGACTGAGAGGAACTAAAAAGCAGAAAAGTGAACATTTTGTTCATGTACTCTAGCCCCTCCAGGAAAAAAGTTCAGTACAAATGCGCACATACACTGAATGCAAATAAATGATTGATGTAGATTCTATATTTCAAATATCAAATGCATTATCATATACACACAATTCACCAAAAGTTAGAATGTAAAAGTAGTCCAACTACCCACAGTCATAGAGATAATAGCACAAATTCATTTTCCTCTGCATTCATTAATTGGCCCAAACATGGAAGTTGAGACATCAATCTTACTCTGTAGCCATCCTAGTCAAGGTACACATATCGACAACAAGCTCTGGCCTCTTCTCATCCTCACCTGAAGAGACCAGGCCAGAAAGTCAGATAAGTCATTAGGGCCTAGTCTTTGTTACCAGACATGGTTGTTAGCAGAACTTGATTGTGGAAGTTGAGACATCAATCTTACTCTGTAGCCATTCTAGTCAAGGTACACTACTCGACAACAAGCTCTGGCCTCTTCTCATCCTCGCCTGAAGAGGCCAGGCCAGAAAGTCAGATAAGTCATTGGGGCCAAGTTTGTGTTACCAGACATGGTTGTTAGCAGAACTTGATTATGTTGATGCACTCTGCAGCCTAGTAATGGGGCTACCCCTTCCCATGTCTGTGTGTCAATGTCCCTCATAGCCGGCTATAAGTAGACACATGACTGGGGCATGAAGGACTACAGGTGTAACTGTGTATCATGAAAGGGAACTGGATGAAATATCTCACAATAGTATGCAGTGGTGCATTGAAGTGTAACCCCTCAACCCCCCCCCCCCCCCCCCCTAGTAATGAGGCTACCCTTTCCCATGTCTGTGCTTCAATGTCCCTCATGATCAGCTATAAGTAGACACATGACTGGGGCATGAAGGACTGCAGTTGTAACTGTGTATCATGAAAGGGAACTGGATGAAATACCTCACAATAGTATGCAGTGGTGCATTGAAGTGTAACCCCTCAACCCAGTGTAACCCCTCAATCTCCCCCCCCCCCTTCTCTCTCTCTCTCTCTCTCTCTCTCTCTCTCTCTCTCTCTCTCTCTCTCTCTCTCTCTCTCTCTCTCTCTCTCTTCCAATCTGTTGTTTGGTTATCCTAAAAAATGTGGATCAATTGAGGGAAAATGACTTTCAGGAAGTTCCTAAAATGGACATTACATGAATTTAAGACCATTGGCAAGAAGATTGCACAATCACCCTTTTGAAGGTTTTTTGCCTTCCCAGTACAATATATTCCCTTTAAGTCAGCTTCCAGTTCTATCATTGGGGGAGAAATTCTTATATTTTTTTATTCATTTTTCCATGCTTTTTTTTTCCAAATGTTACTCATTTGACCTGCAAAAGAGCTTACCTGTAAGCTGTACCTGTTTCAACTTTGAAATCTTACTAAATTATTTAACAGGGTCATAGCAAAATACTGTACATGTTTTACCAGTAATTTCAATATGACGAGAGCAATTAAGTTTGACTTTCAATGTACAGTATACAAGCAAGTTTGTCACTTCATTTTCAAATTTTATCTGACATAAATGTAGGGTCTACATGGATGGATTCCAGTAAAAAAAAATCTACTGTATATGTATAGCAAGTCTTCGCAACAATAGGGAACTCATTACCTAGAACTGTATGGGGCATACCGGTAACATATGTATTAAACATGGTGTAGAATACTTTTTGTTTTATTCATTTATTAGTAATATTTATCCAGGGTACTGTAGCCCCTTCAGTGGTTAACCAATGTTCTGCCAGGGGTGGGGGTTAGGGGGGGGGGGGGGCTGCTTTACAAATGTTCAGTTCCATTCTTTTATTTTTGTTGTTGTTGTTGGGTTGTTGTTTTTTTTGGGGGGTGGGGGGAATTAGAACCTATGTAGTTAATAACTCATAATCATCTTGTGATTCATAGATTCCACTCATGCCTCAAATTCATGTCAGCTTAAAAAGTCATAAGAAGAAAAGCCAAGATTTGTTCTTGTTAAACCTTGTAGTGACTCTTCACTCTTTATTTTCATGTTCAGTATTTTTCCATGTACGTTTGCCATGTGTTCTACCAGTTATTTTCCACGTTACGTAATTCTATTGTTTATTGTTAATGTATTCTGGCCACGTGCGTTGTTTCAACCTATCGCGTATCACGGCCTACGTGCACTTCAACGCATGTGGTCCTAGCTCGCATCCAATATCCTCGCATCGCTCAGCGAATCTGATCACTCCCACATCATCTTGGTTTGAGTCAGCATCTCCCGGAACTTCGCTCCGGTACGAGAAAACACGCCTCCGGACAGGAGACTCTTTTCCTGCCGTCTCCAGCGGGCTGGCAGTCTTCCAGTGGTACGATATAATCTACACCGACACGGCTGGATTCACCGCTGGGAGCTGCCAGTCCCGCCTTTCGCTTCGGCAGTCTGCATCACCTCACACCGAGCTCGATCCACTGCAGCTCGCCTGAACATTGATCTCGAAGCACGGCTCATCATTGGCGTTTGACGCTTCACTACGCCGGCATCGCCGCTTCGTTCGTCTTTTCTTTCACGGCCCCCGACTGACATCAAGCGACCCACTGCTTTGTCCCGAGCGCCGCACATTCACTTCTCTGGCCTCCGGCAACCATGCACAAGCGACCCACCACTTGCATTCACCGAGCGCCATTTTCTCTTCAAGTCTTTTCTCTCCTCTCTTCGTCCGCGATCGTCACCCGCGTGCAGCGTCGCGACCTTCACGGCTCTTCAGCCACGTTCCTGAAGTCGCAACTCAACAAGTCTCCGCATCATCATCCATAGCGTGAGCCCCTTCTTTCGTTGACATCATCACACATCATCATTGGACTCTCTATTTATTTCTTACGTAAGCTTTATTTATTGCACTTCATTCATTCATGTTCGTTATCGCCCATTCGTATGCCAAATTCATATCTCAGTGCAATATTCATGTGACCGCACTTGCACGTGCGTGGTCTATAATTTCTATCATTCAATAAACAAAACGAAAAGGGAATGCTATTTCTCGTGACTTTTATTATCGTACAAACCTGTTTCCTTGTAAGTTAAAAATTGAGTTTAATGGCGTGTGATCAGTGTCAGTGTACAACACAACACACCAGACAACACCACACACTTTACACCCTTAAATTCTACAACCTCCTTGCTAAATGTAGTTTACTGTTATGCAAAAACGTTCACTTCAATAAAGTAAACAAAATCAAGGAACAAATTTTAACATTATAACCACATTATAATCACTTCCAAGAGCACCACCCAAGTCTTCAACCAGTCCTTCCCCAGAACTGTCAAGGACTAAAACAGTTTACAGATTGATCCAGCCAATTCACCCTCCCTCAAGGCATTTAACGCTTCGTTGAGGGAGGTGTACACACCCTAACGACCCTCAAGAAAGGCAGTCTTTCTATTAACATGATTTGTACATATGTGTATTAAATTTTATTTAATGAAATCCATCTGGCTAGCACACACATATGGTGCTCGCACATGCACACACAGTGCGTAATCTTCAGGAATGAAGCAGCACTTTACTGGAAGAAGAAGAAGAACCAGCACACTTATAGGAATACAAAGTGCCTGAAAACGTTAAGAGGACAAACAAAATATGTTGTTGTTTTTTTTTAAAGAATTTCTTGAATTTTCAGAGAGTAAATAATTTTTTTTACGACTTACGTCCTTTTTCTTTTCATGCTTTTAGGGTGGTATATTGTAGCTCGTGATATGGGTACGAAAATGTAATTAGTACTTGAATGGGGTTATTTTTAACATTCCAACTTTGCAAAAGAGGTGGCGATTGCTGTCTACTTAGCGCATAAATCATGGACTTAATGTTATGTTAGAAATCAGTGTGAGGCTGTACAGTATAATCAATGTATTTGGAGACACTAACATCATGAACATTCACCAATTAAACGTTTGACTGTGTTATTGTCATGTCACATTTGTAATTGATATTGCGTAACACCACAAGTCACAACACTGAACAGGTCAGTGCACAACACACATCGATCATCATTTTCCCACAAAATTTGAAGCATAAAAAACAAACAAACATTGGATTTGTTTTCATGCAGTAAGTCGATTTACACTTTCATATACTCTTCCTTTGATAATTTCTCCACTAAGAAGAGTTTTATATTGGATTAGTCATACATTTATTGGCTCATTTGACTCGACTGCAGAATGTACCGGCCTGGCTGTAAGCTGTAGAGTGTAAAGTGACATTGTTCGACTCAACATACACAAAAACAAACGCATGGGACACGGTGCTAATGTCGTACAGAGTAAACTAAAAGAAAGTTACTTACCATCCTGCAAATCAAGTTCATCGAGAAATGATTCATCCTCTTCTTTTTTAATGGAGTTTAAGTGTGGATCTGAATTCATTACCGAATCCGGTGAAAACAACCAATGTGTTTGATCACCCATTTTGACTTCATTCTAGGTATTCCACTGGCATAAACAATCGTAGTATTTTCTAATGTACACTAATTGGTATAGCAACACTCGCGAACAAAACGTACACGTACGCACACTGGATCCCAAAACATTGCACGTTGCGCACACGCGAAATCTTGTGATGATAAACTGATTTGTGATTGGTCGAAAATATCATGCCATGTCGACTCGACGGTCGACGTTCAGAGTAGTCTACGTCCAAAACCTAGTATATTCACTCGTAATATAATTACACATTTTGTTGTTTTTCCGCATACAAGACTGTACATCGACCCATTTTTGAGCAAAATTGTTTAATATCGATAAAGACATGAAGTATATCTTTGTAGATATTAATAGGGTCCCCAATATTGTCTCAGGACCTGTTTAAATTGAAATTAAAACTCACACCTCCATTCGTGTAGGTAGATGTAGGCTACGAGCATTTGACCACGCATGATGTCATCATAACTTGTCACTCCACGATGTAAACAGGGGATTTTTCACTCGTAATGACAATGACATACCCCTCGATATTACTGCGTTTACCATGTGTTTACCCCGTGCGTGATACAAGCAAACGCGCTATTGATATTATTTATGGTATAGCTGCAGATATTTTCGTGACACTCGACAAAGAAAAAGTTTTATGTCAAGAATACAAAATACCCAAATGTACGTGTGATATTTGGCCCACTGAAAAAAATAACTTAATTGCTTTCAATTGAAGTTGAAAAAATCTCATAAGCAGAGCAAAAAAAGTTTGAGGGAAAAATCGGATATGATATGGCATTTTGGCCATAAAGTTGTAATATCACTTACTATTTTACATGCTTTCATAACTTTCTTTTTTTTTTCTCCTTCAAGAAACTGAATTCCTTATGATCAAGTTTTATTGATTGATATAAAAAAAAAAACATTTCCCAACATGTTACCAAAACCTAAACTGATGACTCCAAAAATCTTACACAAAATATGAATTATTTTATAAGAATGATGTACAACAAGATGGTTCGCGAACCACGAGTCTCGCCTGATTTCGCAAACGATAAACAGTGCTAAGATTTTTTTTCAATTATTTTTCAAACTTTTTGACCCCTAGATGTCTGTTGACCCCATCAGCATCATGAAGTTCTAAACACATGTGGTATTACCCAAGGATCATTTGTACCAAGTTTGATCACAATTGATACAGAAATAAAGAAATGTGAGCAAGTTAAAGAAAAACTTTAACATTTTTGTAACAGACCAACAGACTAACAGGAAAAGTGATCACTTTGATAGGTCTCTACTGAACTTGGTTCAGGCGAGACAAAAAAATGAGGAGTCATTCTTTGTGAACATTTTTGAAGCCGGTCGTATGGACCATCTGGCTACGCGAATGGTCCACGACTCTTTAAAAATGCTTTCAAAGAATGTCTCGAGTCATGTTTTTTTTTGGAAAATATCAATTTTCTCAAAAGGATATGATTTTTATGCCATTTCACCTGTGCGTTTGATAGACTCATGTTTTACACACATATCGCTATGAAAAGAATGTATTCGTTTTTAAAAGAACGTAAAAAAAGGCAATTTATAGAAGTTGTGCAAAACATATGGAAGATTACCTCGCACGTGACGTCACAAAATCAAAACTTTAAAAAATAAATAACTTTCTTTTCCTTTGACCGATTTGCGTCAAACCTTCACTGATATGTTTCTTCCATGTGTCTCCGTTTATTGAAACCAAAGTAATTTCATGGTGAACTATCCCTTTAATGACACTTGATGGCAGTTGCTTGTAGATTGAGGTGTGATATACAATGGTTATTGTTGTATTCTGAATTAATAATCTGATACACACACATTTTGAGGTCAGCATTTTGCACAAAAAAAAATGAAAATCTCTTTTAATATTCCAAGCTATTACAAAAATGATAATTTGATGGATTGTCACGAAACCTCCTTCGAAAAAAAATAACATCCTTTGACTTCAGCTTCATTCGATTTGTAATTGATTTTTTTTATTTTTCAAAAGTGTCAACAAATATTTTTAACAGCTAGTATTATTTTTGAAACTGTCGATTTTCTCAAAAGGATATGCATCAAGGCTGTGCATTAGTTTCGTCATTAGAAACGCGTTTCTGCACACATACCTCTATGAAAAAAATATAATATTTCTTCAAAAAAATAAAGAAAAATAGCAATTTGTGTGGACTCTATATACCTTTAATCTTTGCTATGCTGCTCAGTAAGTGGCCCAAGCAATGTTTTAAAGAATTTGGTTTATACAGGATACACATATGTCTTTCAGTGCCAGGCACATAGGCTACTCAAAGTAAATATACTTGAACAACTGGAGCAGAAATGACCGTGTTTGCTGCCACAATGCCCATCATGACTGGCCTATCCTAACAGGTCTTTTTTGAGGTTTATTGAAACATTTTATAGCCAATCGTTAGTGTGTTTGGATGTCGAAACTGCATCAACGATGTTGTAAAAAAGATACTGTAATGTATAAGGCCTATAAAGGTCTATACGCCTAAAAATGAGGGGAGAGAGAGAGAGTAGAGAGAGAGGGAGGGAGAGAGAGAGAGAGAGAGAGAGAGAGAGAGAGATAGAGGAGAGAGAGAGAGAGAGAAGAGAGAGAGAGAAGAGAGGGAGAGAGAGAAAGAAGAGAGCGGAGAGCGAGAGAGAGAGAGAAGAAGAGTGAGAGAGAGAGAGAGAAAGAGAGAGAGAGAGAGAGAGAGAGAGAGAGAAACAACAACCAAGGAGACTTCTATAATAATGGTATTTTATCTCACGGTTTTCATGTTGTTATAAACACCCTTACTATATACCTCAATCTACAAGTGCAATGTTGCATTTACAAACATAAAATTTGTATTTTGAATAATTAAATACGACGTAATTCAACACCATTATACCGTTCCTGTATATGCCTATGTAGTGTTATGAGCTCTGTTACTCAGCCTTTGATTGGTTATATGTACCCTTCCGCGTAGGGTCCATGTTTATAATAGCGTGCTTTCGATCTGCGACGGGAGACGTTCGGTACGGGGAAGTCAACAGACCGTGGCGGTACTAGAGCTACGTTCCCGTCCCGCCCAAAAGCCCTTTCGATCGACGGGTACGGGGCCTTACGTACGGTTACGTCAGAGTAGTGCGACTATACCCTCAACGTTCAATCAAATATAGTGTAAACATCAACATGGCGAACTTACACAGAGCGCAGGAGGCGATTGTCGCTGCCTATGTTTGTGACATCACTTACCGATGGCATTACACTCGACTCCATCATCTCCAGGACAGTTTTCACGCTTGTGCAAGGTTCAAAACTTTACTGTTTACACTCTACTTGGATAACACGTGTGGTGGATGCTAGCGCGGCATGTATTATTCTTTACATTCAATCGCACGTAAATCGTCGCTCTGCGTTGCAGGTTGGACCGGACGCTATTTTGCTCGATGACCGTCTCAGATTTCGCGGTACGGAGAAATTTCAGGAGGTCGCGCATGCGCAGATCGATTTTCGGCTCAAGCTACCGTACCGAACGTCCTCCGTCGCAGATCGAAAGCACGCTAATGACTTTATAATACGCCTTGAATCTAAATCAGAAAAGATTAGATATACATGTACACTGTATACTATGCTGCCTTTTCCGGCCATGCAGGAACGGATATAGTCATGGACGTTCCGCAGAACAACCCTGCAAAAATGTTTGTTTCCTTGTTTAGGCTGTAACTATGAGAGCGTCTCATAAACATCTTTTGTTATATTCTGGCCGCAAGGCACAATCAATGAATAACAATGCTTCATTACGGTTCCACAGTGAGTTGGCAGAATTTGGAGGTCGAGTGCCGTTTTCCAGAACGGTTTACTAGCGTGCCGTGTGTATAAATGGGGCAAACTTCTGTCACCAGAATGACGTCATGGTCTGATTCGGCTCGCGGGATAACGTCATTTCTATATTTAGGTTGTAAACAATAACACAAGACGTGTAGCTAAGCCTGTCTGTTCAGTGTTACGAAACGGTTTGCACACGACTCTCTGATAGACCGTTCTGGAATACGTAATGTCGACGTTCAATTCCGCTGAATAAGACCGGATTCGTACGCGTTCCAGAAACGCCTTGTGCGAAACTATAAAAGAGCTGCGTATTTCTTTCGACGCCATTACTTCTCTCCACGAGCTGTATCACGCGTAGCACACTGACGAAGTAAAATTCTACTGACATTTGCATCTACTTGCGGAATTAACACCACTTGTTTGTTTCTGTTCAGAGCGTTCTATTGCGAAGTTTCATTCCCAACGTCGAGCGTGAGCTCAGGTGAGATAAAAATGATTGTCTGATAATTGTTGACATTGCTAGCAGAATCAGAATGGCAAGCTAGCTGTTTAATTGAATCTGAAAAAATGGTGCACGGTTATATCCAAGATTACCAAGGCAAATGTGTTCGAGGCTAGTCGATCTGCATGATTGGCAAGTGGCATTGCGCGCTGTCAGATACGAGTGAGAAAGTGTTGACTGTTTTGAGCGTGATCGAGAAATAACACTATATTGGTTACATGACGAGCAGTGAGTGTGATAAACTGATGCAGATTCTAGAAGAATTAGGTTTAAACAAAACCATGTAGAATGCAAAAATACATTTTTTTTAGGTCAAATGTTGTATATCGGATAGTGATCGTATACCCGGGGGGGGGGGGGGGGGGGGGGGTCTGTAAATTAGAACAAAGTGATATACTGATAAGGGAAGAAAATTATCCATAATGAGAGAATTGAATTGTTCAAGTATCATACCCTATGTACCCTAATGCCTTGGGATGACACAACCAATTCTCAAGTTTAATTCATAGGTTCGTTTCTTTCTTTTTTGTGATGACATTCTAAAGATTATATGTCACTTTTGTTAACACGTTGCGCTTTCTCATATGCTTGCACAATTGTTCATTCAGTAAATTGTGGATTTGGGATTGCCCTATTCCTCGGCCCCTGCAATGCTCAATTTTTTTTTTAGTTTTGGGGTTTTTTTTAGGTTGTTGGTGAGGTTAATGAGACTGTCGATCAATTGTATAACGTTGTTACCGGCAATCGTTGTGTTAATTGTTAGCCTACTGAGGATCGGACTGTATTTTAATCCTGTAAATCATTTGTATTTAATTTTATATATCTAGTGTGATTTTTGTGATTTTTTTTTAAATAAAGGTATTTAAAAAATATATTCAGTAAAGAGGTTGTTGAACTGATTTTTTTTTACAATTTTTTTTGTAATGTTTAGTGATTCTGTATTTTAATCCTGTAAATAATTTGTATAAATTGTGATTCTATGTGTAAAGAGGTTGGTATGTATACAGGAAAAGTACACATTTATTGGACTGGTTGGTAATTAAAATTTAACTTCTGAAAGTGACTGGCTGGGAAAATATGTATTATGATTCTCACAATCACTATGACATAAACAAGCAGCTTGAGGACCAATTAGAGTAATGGCAATCTAATCTTGTATTCTAATTTGAATTTACATTGTGTCTTCTTGATAGATACCAAGCTTTGAGTCAAAATGTCGATGACTGTGAAAGCCTACTTGAAGCGAGGTGAGAATGCCAATGCTGAAATCCGACGCTTTGTGATTGACGAGAGTGTGACGTCAAACTACGAGTACCTCTCAAAGAAAGTGGCCCAGGTCTTTCCCTCTCTGGGGAGCCCTGAAAACTTCTCCCTCGCTTGGAAAGGTAAGTTGAAAAGAAAGAGGATTTTTATGTTTTTTCTTCACTTTCTCAAGAGAATTTTTAGTATGTACCCAGTTGTGAGGATACCATGCTACATCCTTTAAATGAATGTATGTAGAAAGATGATATGTCTTTGAAAAGGACCCAGTAAAGGATACCGTGCTTCATCTTGAAAATGAATGAATAATGACTGAAATATACCTTTGGTTGAGAAATTGAATTGCACCCTGTCTACATATTCCACTTAATAGAGTCTTAGCTGTACCTTACTTTCAGAGAGGGGGCTGAATATAGCCGTATACAACTCAATTGCAAATGTAAGAAATTTATGTGTGGTATGGTAGATTACACATTATGCATGAATTTCAAGGTATAACATATTTGGCACATGAATCTAATTAAGAGTTTGTGTACTCAAATGGTTTCTTCCAATATTTTCACATTTTCCTCTCAACATCATCCACAACCTAATCTAATGAGGAAATGTACACAAAATAAGTTGGAAAGTAATCCCATTTTTCCTTTGTTTTGAAAACCATCATTTTATGATGATCTTTTCTTGCTTTGTGCAGATGCGGAGGACGATCTCATCACTTTCTCAAGCGATGATGAGTTGATGGTAGCACTCGGACAGCTGAACGAGGACATCTTCCGCATTTATGTCAGAAGTAGGTCATTTCACCACGTCTTGATTAAATGTGTGTTGTTGAAGCTGTCCAGAAAGTTTTTATTTGATTGCTACATTCACAAATATTCGTTCAAAGAAATTTAAATCACATAAAAGTATTATCAAACTTTAGAATTCAAAACTGCAAGTTAAATGCGATGTTAACACAACAATATGAAAGTCACCTTTAATTGCTACAGTGATTCTTTTCAATATGTAAGTCCACTTTTGAAAAAAAATCATTATTCAATATGTTGTGTGTTTTAATGTATGGTACTTGATTTTACTAAAGTCTCAAATTGATGTCTAGGGCTATTCATATTGCCACAAAGTCGTTATCTTATCTTAATCCTAAGCTGTAAGCTTAGGATTAAAGAGCTCCATACTCTCATACACTTCATTCATATTACGATGTTGCTGCCCACTCCTGTACTTTATGCACATCTATTTCTTACATTGTTTGTTTACAATAGTAAGGAAGAATGGCGGCCGCCGTGAGGGACATTGTCAGAACTCCACTGCCGGTCAAGCCACCTCCACCGAAGGTCAGCAGACGCCTAATGCTGGGCCCGCAGAGGAGGAGGTCTGGCACCCGGGGGTCATCTGTGATGGGTGCGAGAGCCGCATCAGGGGACCGCGCTTCAAGTGCATCACCTGCCCCGACTACGACCTGTGCAAGCGGTGCGAGTTGCTGGGGCTTCACCCCGAGCATAGCTTTGTGAAGTTCCGAAAGCCGCAGGTTGGACGCACGCACAACGGGGTAAGGAGAAGCAATACACTGTGTAAATTTATCTTTTGTGTGCCCATGCAACAGGGGAAAAAATTGACTCATTTGCAATGGCTATTTCTCAAGCCTGATGTCAAAGAACGAACATACTGAAATACATTTTGCATTACACATAAATGTTCACAGGGGTTATTTTGTCATTTATGGGGGCTAAATTGCCAAAGCACCCATTGTTTTGTATTTTTCACTGATGTGTTGTTTTACTTTCACCTTACCTGACATACAATTATGCAATATTTAGAAATACAAAAAATGGATATGACCTTTGATTGGGCAGACATAAAGCTTCTTCCAAGAAAGGCAATCCACATTAAACCAAAAACAGTGTACGGTATGGCGGCCTTTATTTTATAGCTGTTGTCATTTTAATTGTGCAGTACAAAGAGCTGTTAAAACATTTATGAAATGAAAAACGCTAAATTCAATAACATTCTTGTAGATAGGACTTGTCAAGATAGTATTTAGTGACTAGGATACTGCTAAATATTTTAATACCGTTCTTGTCTGAACTAAACAGGGCTTCTTCAACCGGCCTGGCATGTTCCGCCAGTTTGGCCACCCCGGCTGGCGTAGGTGGTGGATGTGGCAGCAGCAGCAGAACCAGAACCAGGGCCAACAACAGCAGTCTCAGGGCGCTAACGCTAGTACCGGGTGTAGCTCTGGTCCTGGTCCGCAGGGGGAGTGTGGCTTTCCCATGGGAGGCCCGGGTCCCTGCCCCCCGGGCCCAAACATGCCCGGTCAACAGGAGTTCCTCAGGGACATCGGACAGTCCGTGGCGCAAATGCTGGATCCGCTTGGTAAGACTAGAACACCTTGCTTTGTCTGTCATCCATCATCACAATAAAGGATGATTTAACTCTTTAATCCAGGTCAAATGAAAAAAAAAAAGTGCTAATGATTCATTGACTCAAATTTCATATGTGAAGTAAACACAAAGGCAAGATTTTATTAATTAATGAATAAATTTAATGTTTATGTAGGATTTTCATGAATAATGTAGAGAATTTGAACACATGCAAAGTGTTTATGTTTTAGAATATCTAGAGAAAACATCAAATTTGTGTTGTGATTGATATGTTGAACGTTCAGGTTTTTCTGAGCAAAATATATATAATAATGAGGTAAAAGTTCAGTTTTTCAAATATCAATTTATGTTTGGTATATGAGCAGAATGTATTGATTAGTACAATAAAATTTGCATTCATCCAAATATATCGATTTTTATATAAATGATCAGTAAATTTAACCAAATGGATTCATCCTTATTGTTCTTTGTTCTCTTAGGCATTGATGTAGACATTGACATTGATCACAACGGCGCGCGCACCCACTTCGCCGGGGAGGGGCGCACCTGTGGTGGCGGGCGTGGCAAGCACGGCCGTCGCCATGGTAGCAAGGGAGGTCGCAGGGGGTGCCGCAACACGTGGGCCGGTGAGGAGGGTGCCACCACGTCCATGGAGACAGAAGGGCCGGAGCAGGGACAGCAGCCGGGGGCGAGTGCCCCTCCAGCAGCCCCTGCCCCCACCAAAGAGGGAGCCACACAGAATCAGCAGCCAGAAGCAACCAAAGACAATGCAGGAGAAGGAATGGTATGACACAAGTTCTGCTTTTCTTCCATCCTCTCTTTAATTGTATTATACTAACTCAAAATCCAGTTTCATCCTTGCAAAGAATGGGATATATTCATGCCCTATGCGTTTATGAAGACAGCTGATGTATGTAGGCTTTATTTTAAGTAGGTTTTTTATGTACTGGTTACTTGATACATAGTAAATGAGAAGTATTGTTCAAGAGATACAAAGTTAGTTAGTTCCAGCCACATATGTATGTGGAATTGAGGTTTTGTTCATATACATATATATATACTTTCATAGCAAAGGTAAGGATTCAACTGTTTATAGAACTTCACCGTATGGTATGTATGAATGTTTCTAAATAATGGCTTTTACATTCTTCTTTCCGTGTACAAAGTATTACCCAAAGCAAATGATTATTATTTTGGCTTTGGCCAAGCAGCTAAGTATGTAGCGCTAGAAGCTAGTTGATTAAATTAGATCAGGAATACTATATTCCTGCCAGATACCTACCTACACCTGGGTCGAGAGGGACAAACATCAGCAATACGCCTTGTCCAGCAAGGGTGTGAGCACTGGGCTTGGCTTGAACCCAGAATTTCTCTGCAAGAGCCAAGAGCTCTCTCCACTATACCTCAGTGCCCGTAGTAATGCTTCTCTATTTGCTTCATGATGTATTATTGCAGGAGACAAATGGAGGCAGTGTGAACTCACCCACTGGGGGCGCAGCGACCGGCAGTGATGACGCAGACTGGACCATGCTGGAAGACGGAAACGGAGCAAAGCCGAGTTCCCCACCCTCACAGCAGAGCACCAGTGCAGATGGTAAGTGGAAAGCTTAAAGAATTTACATCAGAAGAAGAACATAATGCAGTCAAACTTCTCTCTGAGAGCATCTAAGCAGAATGACCAAAGCACATACATATATCAGTAGGAGAAAATGCAATCAAACTTGTTCATTAGAGCTAAGATCAAAGAAGAGGGAGAGGGTCTTTTCATACATATTAATTAGCCTGTAAAACCCCCACATGTTTTGTTTTTTATGAAGGTTTTTTTAATTTTTTAAAGTTTTTTAACATAGATGCATCAATTTCAATGATGAGATGTGTTGTCTTATCCACCTGTCATATGTTCTTATTTTACATATCTTATTATTTTTTTTTGTTATTCTTTCGGTGTGGTGCTTTATTCTTCTTGTGCTGTGGCTACGCTTTGTATTTTTACAGCTTTCTCTCCTTCTCTCACTTTATTTCACAAACCTTGAGTGTTTTATGATACACTTACATTAGAGTCTTCATTATCATTATCGTTAGTTCGAGAGTCATTTAAATGATCTTTCGCTCTTTCGTTGCAGCGCCAGCATTCGTCTATCAGGCCGCGCTGAACCAGATGCAGGCCATGGGCTTTGACAACGAGGGGGGCTGGCTCACTAGCCTGCTCGAGGCCAAAGGGGGCGACATCGGCCGCGTGCTGGATGCCATCAAGGTTGGCACCAAGCCAACCTTCAACGTCCAGTTCAAGTAGAGAGCGGCGTCGACTTGCGGTGAAGGAGAGATACGAGCGACCATAACTTCAGAAATATGTCTGCGCTGTGTTTTTGGCATTTTGTTTCCTTTAGAGTTAGATAAAGTCACATTGACGTTAAACAATGATCTCTACAATACACATTTCTAATATAACTACTCATGAAACGAATAAGGAATTGCCGTTAGCCCCGTGCATTTGTGCAATGATTAACTGCAGCAGATTGCAATCTTAATTAGGATTTTAAAAGAATTGTAATTGCAAAAATATAAATGATGCATCAAATTAAAGAGGATACATTTTGTAACAAGTTCAAAAGCCCAGTGTTTGACCCCTTACCGTATCCCTGCCACTCCCACCCCCACCCCACACCACCCGCACCCCATCCACCCCAATTACTACTGCCACCCCCAAACCCCTTTGTTGCAATATTTCTCAGTTAATGTGTTTTCTGGTGCAGCATTTTCAACGTGTGATAGGATGCATTAATGTTTCATGTTTTCTTCCAAACGGCCGATAGAAAATCATAAGTGACTTGTTATAATGTGAAATATCAATGCAATCTAAATTTTGTATCACACTTTTTGAAATTGACAAGTTATGTGACTTTATCTAGTATCACAGAGGCACTTTTTGAAATTGACAAGTTATGTGACTTTATCTAGCATTTAGGAAACAACCTGCATAATTTGCACTTAAATACATTATAATCCATATATGTATAGTCTCTATCTTCAAATAAGTTATACTTTTATCACAATATTTTCCTATTTTTATGAGATGAATAGATTAAGTCCCGACAGACTTATGTCACGTATGTGCAATTTACATTCATATAATTACAGACTAATATTCATATGAGCTGCAGCCTCTAAAGATATGGTAGAGTGCAATATCTCATAAAAGGTTTCTAGATGTTAGGGCTAACCCAGGATTATCTCAACCATAAGAGCAATACGCCAGCTCAATCAAGTGTCATCAGAATCAGATCAACAAGTCAAATCTAAACTAATCAAGGAATAGCCTGGCTCAGGCTGTTGAGCATTTCTAAACCAAACTATTAAACAAATGGGTCTGGCTGCAGTAGACTAATCATTTTAGATTTTTTCCTCCAGTTCACCCGGTGCAAAGAGGTGAATGATTCAGTGACTGGCCTTACGTGTACCGAAATCTATTTTTCATTTTGGATTGGATTAGAAATGTCTTAATAACCGGGAAGCGAGGTGAATTGAGGATATCCAATGCAGCTCATGTTTACAAACTGTTAGAAGACAAGGCTGTATTTGTGGCCGCACCCGTTTGAGTGATCAAATCACCTATAATTCTTATAGAAATTGGAGAAGGTGGGATAAATGGATAACTTGTTTTAAGAGCCCTCGGGATCCTACATTCTTTGGCAACATCTTAGCTGGTCTGGATGTTGCAAGCTTACATGTCAACATTCTATGGTGAACTTGAAAATGTAAAACCTTCTCATCCTTCTCAACTATTTCCATATACCATACCCATTTGCAGAATTGCTATGAGAGGAATTTTTTATCCCGGCCAAATATCACAGTTGTTAAGAAAGCAAGTTATGAAAAAGTATGATACAGTGCTCATATAATTCACTAGGTATGCATTATAAAGCATGTTCTGTTTAACCCTCTTATTCCCATATGTGATAATTTGTGTTGTAATTGACATGGAACTATCATTCTTGGTAATGAGAAGGTTAAACATATGGCCATTGATAGACAATATTTAAAAGCAAAAAAACTGTCAAAAAACTATCATAGACATCGGGTACTTCGCTACCGGTAATCAAAGTTGCCGTAGCTCTGATGCATTCTCCTTTGCTTAACATACAGGCAAAGTTGAGTTTTTACCAATGAGAGCTTGTGCGAGCCCATTCGCCGTAGCACAGGTCTTTACTCCATGTGCTATCTTTCTATCTCCAACCTCCTCCCTGATGTATGTTGTACAATCAGCATGATTCATTACAATGTTGGCATGTAAAGCTAGGTGAGAATGCCAGGAGTATTTTTGCTTATTTGCAGTTGTATAGTCTGCAGTGTATCAATGTTATTTTTCTAGTAGTATACTCTTTGATATAAAGGTACAAGTACGTTTAGATCATGGTATCACTATATTAACAACTTACCGGTACTCTTCATGGCTTTATTTGCATATATTTGATCATCTGAAACTAATGCAACTGTAATGTATGAAAAGAGTTATAATTGGTAATACGAGTTACTGCAGCTCTCATGAATTTTTGGTATAGGACTTTGTTGTCCTCACTTCAAGAAAGAGGAATACAGGTGCAGTTGTTTTCAACTACATGCTAATTCATTGAACATTATGGGGATCTGATGGGACATTAAAATGTGTTAGCTTCCATAAATAAAGTTTGCCCTGTTGGATATCTTGTATTTCAATTGATTCATATTGTAGAGGGAAGAAGAAAGAATTATCATATGTGGTTATTATGGAAATGTCATAGAGGAAATTATGATGACCAAACTGGAATGTACCTAGCTGCTGGTACTAATGTGAAATAATGCTATTTGCATAATGGTACAAGTGAAATAAATGTTTCCACACGCTGTTAACTGAATCACATGTTTTTGACTCTGTTATATTGCTAATTGAGAGCAGCCTAATGTGTATTTTGGTATGTGTGTACATAATGAATGTGTGTACGACTACCGGTATGTCTATCTGTGTATGTGGTGTGTATGTTTATCTGTGTATATGGTGTGTATTTGTACACATGTGTGAGTATGTCCGTGTATTTCCTTGTTTCATGTAAAGTGCTTAAAATAATTGAATTGTTAAGAAATTTATGTGGAATATTCCATCTGATTTAACCCGTACAAGCCGTGCGAAAATAATTACATACTAGATGTTGACCAGCACTACAACAAACAGCACGCACACTGTTCAAATGAAGTATAGCACATACAATGAATTCTATTTTCGAGGGCTTTATTATCATTTCATAGTTCATGTGTACAGTATATACATATGTTCAAAGGTCCTTTAGAGGACACAAGCCATAAAAATACATTTCATTAACTATACACAACATGAATACAAGCGGTGTATCTACGACTCCATTAGCATACAGTACACCTCAAGGGAAAGCGATCTGCCATTACCCAATTCCAGTATCAATATGTTCAGTAAATGATAGAGGTTTGTTTTGTGTGAAGTTAATAGCTTGTTCATCTGCTATAAAGGTGTACAACATTGAGGCTCATTTGACTACTATATCAGCCAATTGTTTTCCAGCAGATTTTCGCGGATGATGGCATCACAGACTTTTTCGCGAGTTGTTCTTTTCACAATTCAACAATATATTTGTGTACTGGTATTGTTAATATTGTTAAATTCACGACCCTACAAAGATATGCAAAATTCACAGAAAATAAACCCCTGCAAAAATATCAGCTCATAAAATACATGAAAGTGGCTAGGTGCAACAAATGAGTTTGCAGATACTGTGGCTCTTTTTAGATACTGGACACACTGATCCTACGATGGTGAAATGGTGATTCACTTTTCAATGAATTGTACTGTTTAAATGATAAAAATTGGCGCAATTATCATTGTTGCAAGGATGCCAGTGACACATTTTATCAAGGGCATGAACTGCTTTGGAACAAGCAGGCTTTGAATGTACAAATCAACAAATCATGGAATACACACAAAACACATGTAATGTGCTAGGGCCTAGACTGAGGCGTTTTCCTGGAAACTGACAGTGATGTCAAATGATAATGTCTGTATTTTTAGCTCTAATGGGCGTCATAAAGAGGGTGTGTTAAGTGCAGCCACAGATTAAGGAGATATTTTTGAACAAACAGAAAAATAGAATGTTACATGAAACTCGGAGGTCAAATTTGGCTTGGTTATCAGATCAACAAACTTGTTCTCCCCAATAATACTTCATAAACAAATACATGTATGTGCTTTATAGGTGTTTGTTAAACTAATCAATTTATTATAAGTGTTATCTAAACCACCAATGATCTCATTACATTCAGGATAAATTAATCTTTTTTGGTAGCTATTGTCACCAATGGTACACCACCAGTCAACACATGAAGTCACATGCACACCAACAATTTAATAATACTGTTAAACTGGTTAAACTATGTTTTGTTGTTCAAATGGTAGAGTCTACTTTTATCTATACTTTACATGTACGCCTGTATAGATTAGTGAGCTGGGTGGTACCTGAACTGGAGTAGAGTAAAACTTTTTGGCATACATAAAGTAATATACAGTGATATTGTTAACATATGCATTTATACAAATTTTACTGATCCAGGAGTTTTCAAATGTACATCTAATTGTTTAAAGACACACTTGTACATGCCAACCGAGGTCTGGCATTTGAACAAAATACATTGTGCCTCCATCAGGAATCACTTCCTAAATATTAGATAACAGGCATGACCACAATACAAATTCAAAATAGACGTGAAGTGAAACACAAAGACAAAAATGTTCTGAACAAAATATAATTCTGTACAAAGTGTCTTGCTTGGTTCCAACTTCTACCAGATAAAATATACAATGTAAATATCACCAACTTGCATATCCTATATACAGAATTGGTATAATGTGAGGTGGACGGCAAATGATTCTCCATTTTCTCTGGCGTAAGTCAGTTGTAGCTGGTGAAAGGCTTACTCTTGGAGAGGGGCACTCAGATTCTTATTCACACAGAATAGGCCAATGTCAGTGGGCATCATCTGTAAAGGAAAGATATAAAAGCAAAAATATATAAAATGAAGACAAGTACAAATTTGTGCAACTCAACATATACGCATTGGCAGTCTTTGATACAATAGTAATAACAACACTACTAATGAAAAGCAAAATAATTAATGATCATTTGAGCAACTCAATACATACACACTAGCACTAATAAAGATAATATCAATAATTCTTAATGATATTAACAATGAAAATCATTATGATTTATTATCATAACAATAAGGAATGGATCAACACACCATATATTCCTACACAAAGTCTTGATTTTTTTGTAATGACAGGTATTTCTTGTGTGCAAAAATAACATCCCTCAAATATGTTGTAGGTGTTCTGTGCTGCGAAAACTACCGCTTATACGGTAAAAGCTTATAAGTCTCACCCTCTGGCTTCCCGGCTGCTACAAAAGCATCATTCCTCACATCCTTCCAGTTCATCAGATGCGACATGACCTTGCGCGAGGGGTTCTCGACAAGCGACACGAACGATGTGAGGGCCCGGTGTGCGCTGGCGATCCCAAACTGTGTCCTTGCCTGCTCTATCGTCTCCAGATCACCCATGCTGCGGGCTATCGTGTACGCCTTGCCAAAGAAGTGGGAGGCTTTTTCGTATTCACCCTAGCGAAGCAAACACAAAAGAGAGGGAACATTGATTTTTAAATATAAAACCAAACAAATACACACAAAAATCCCCTAACATTAACCTGCATTTGAATTATTTCAAAGTGACATTACCTTTTAATAAATGATATGTGGAAAGTGCCACCCATTGAAGTTTTATAACAATTGATCTGTCTAAATGTAATAAACTCAAAGTAAATATGTATTTCAACCTAATTATATGACAGACACTTCTAATTTGCATCACTCGCTTCCCCTACAGATTTTCAAGATTCTTGATTTCCTTTTCCTCTGTCCAGTTTGATGTTGGGCTGAGTTCAATGAAAGCAGAATCATGAAAGAAACATATTAGTGATGGTTTGACGAAAATTGGTTAAAAGATAAGAAAGTTGATTTTAAAGGTTTGATTTTGTGACGTCACACGCAAGGTGCTCTCCCATATGTTGTGTACCAGTACTACTTTTTCCATAAATTGCCTTTTTCTGTTCTTTGATGAAGGAATACATTCTTTTCATTGCGATATGTGTGTTAAAACATATGTCTAGTTGTTTATCAAACATACAGGTGAATAGTTAAATAACCTTTTGAGAAAATGAACATTTTTCCAAAAAAATTGTACACAACATATAGGCCAGCACCTCACACGTACCGTCACAAAATCAAAACTTTAAAATCAAATAACTTTCTTTTCCTTTGACCGATTTTCGTCAAACCTTCACTAATGTTTCTTTCATGTGTCTCCTTTTCTTGAAATTAAAATATTTTCGGGGAGAACTAGCCCTTTATGGTATAACCCCAGCAGACAGAATGGACAGTGTTGGGCATACACCAACGATACCTAAACATGGGGCTTGGGGTGCCCCCCCCCCCCCCTCCAGTTATCATACATTATTATTTTTAAAAATTGATTATAGCTAGGCCCTCTATGGGCTCCCAGACAGGGCTTTGGGCCCTGGTATTGTATCTTTGACTCACCAGGGAGTTGTAGATGGCACCCAGGCAGCTGCAAGCTCGGCTCACTGCCTTCTCCTCCTTGTTCTTCTCCGCAATCTCCACAAACATCTCCAGGTAGGTGACCGCCTCGTCCCGTTTGCCCTGTCTGAAAAAGAATAATAGACAATGAGAATGAGCTTAATCATAGGCATGGGCCCCGTTGCATAAAACTTTAAAATTAATGGTAACTCTACTATCAACAGTAACTGCTGTGGTAACATACCTTGACAGCCAATCAAATTCAAGGTTGCCAGAGAAAATGCCATTGGGAGCAAAGTTACCATCAATGGTAAGTTTTGAAAACTGATGATGGGATGAGAAACATAAGAAATCATGCAATAATTGTCTATGATGAGAACATGAAAAAGATTCTCCATTTTGTATGGCATTTTTACGATGCATTTAAAAGTTCCAACATAAATGTTGACAAGTGGGCTTTGCCACACTGCAAACAGGGTCAAACAGGTAACTTTGAGTTCAGATTTGAAGTTCCATGGCAATTCTTGATTGCGACAAGATGGAATATTTAATTTCCATTGTTTATGCCCTGATAGGTCATATTCAAAATGTGTATGAAGAAGCACACAGGATTCAGTTTAAGCTATTCATTAAGTTGTTTTTGTACTACAGAACCTGAATCAGATCATTCATATACCACAAACTGGTCTTGATAAACATAAACATTTGTTGGTTTGCATGGATAACATAAATTGCTATTGGATTACATGTCCATGTACTTACTTCTCATAGGATTTTGCAATAGCTTCACATGCTCTGCCCATACCATCCTGGTCATTGTATCGCTTGCAGATGTCCATGAAGCCTTGTAAATACTAGGAAAGACAAAAAGGTGACACCTTCAATCGTGATGGTCGAGACAGAGATGTTCATAAGCATATATGTCAGAAGTAATCCCTTTTCCAAAATCCCTAAAATGCTGAATCGGTAAAAAAAAGAAAAAATGTACAAGATGATCTGTTGAAGTAACACATGCTCACAACATCATCCCCAAATATCTGTTAAGTGTATTGTTTTCTTTTTTAAAACGAAAATTCCTATTAGCATACATTTTCAAATTGGTTACATTCTCAGATATAAAGTGATGTACATGTGTTACATGACAATGAAAAGGAAAACTTTAAAACAAATGGAAAATTTTCCTCATCCAAATAGGAGTATAGTACATTTGTATCTCTATTAATTTGATTAATTTCCCTGCATTTCTTGTAGTGAATCTCATATCAAATACATCCTAGAGAGGACTTTACATTCATAATACTCACCATAAGTGCTGTGTCACAATCACCAATCTGCTCATATGCCAGACCCAATCTGTAGTCGGCCTCTCCCTCTTTTTTCCCATCTTTACCTGAAAAGACCAACACAAATCATAAATAAATACTTGGATCATCTATTATGAGGATTACAGAATATACTCCTTAATAAAATGTACCTGGATGGATGTTTTGATATCATCAGAGTGATAAAATAATGTCTATAAAAAAAATATACCAGAAAGCCTTTGTATTGTCGTTTTGGAGGCCTTTGGCAATTAATTCACTGCTTCATGAGCTAACCCATTGCAATTGAAAAAGAAATTGACAAAAACAGGGCATTGTCACCAAACATGCAATTGTACAGATCACAATTTCCCTTGTATCCACTCTAATTTGCTATGCATTTGGAGAAGGACTGTTACACACATTTAATGATTACATAGCAATTGTTTTACATAATGACAGCTAGGAAAAACAGTTCCTTGTAATTACCTGGCATTATTTGAAGTTCTCACTGAACATGAGGAACAAAATTCTTCCCTATCACATCTCTCCTGACAATAACAATGCACTTTGATTGATTAAGAGTACTGCATTATTTTTTTTTTCAAACTGCTTTTATGCTCTATAGCTGACAGCCAGATGGCTATATACTGCCTTCAGCTTGCGGCACAAGTAAAACTAATGCATATTAGGTGTATTTGTTATTCATCATTGTTGACACCTCATGCCAGTAGATTCTACTGGCACATCTCAAGGGGGTATATATTTGTAAAATATTACAGCATTCCTTACTTTCTTTAGCCATCTCACAGGCCTTCAGCAGGTAATTGATTGCCTCCTCAAAGTCCGTCCCAATCTGGCCCTGGTACGACTCGGCCATGGCGGTGTAGAGGCGCCGCAGGTGCTCACAGGACTCTGAGTGAAGCAGCACCTTCTCGTCAGTCTGCCAGTCCTTGGACTGTGTCAGGGCGTAGAAGGATTCAAAGTGCTCTGCCGCAGTGCTGTAGTTTCCTACGAGAGATTTATAAAAAGAGTATGGATCATGACATCATCATCAGTGATCGTTCGTAGACGGCGTAAAAGATACCGCACTATTCAGAGAAGGGTTCAATTAACTCTTAACCTGCCACTGTTGCATTTTTGCGACGAAGGGGTAACGTGCCGCTGTCGCAAATTTGCGACCAAACTGTAATACAGAAAACCTCCGGCACAGAGGGGTTTTACCCCCGGCAAGTTAAGAGTTTAAGTGTTCTGCCGCTGTGCCGTAGCCTACTCAGAGAGATTTATGAAAGCGATATGGATTATGACATCATCACCAGTCAGCCAGATAGAGCATAAAGGAGGCAGCACTGCTCAGAACTCTTCCCAGCATAGATTTCACCATTCTTTGCAAATAAAAAAAAAGAACTATTTAACCAACAAAAATACCACATGACAACTTTCAAACACAATGAATGCCAAATGATTTTGTTATCTTCATTGACCAGTGAAAAAGCAGGGTATCACTATGAAAGATAACTGTAACCACTGATCTAGTAGACCATGCTGTATCTCAGCATTCAATGTGTTTTGTAATGTAATACCTGAAACGGGAGGGCTCTCTATTAAAGGAATTTCGACCCGGAGCTCAAGAGGGCGCTGTTGGATGACGTCACAATCATCGCCATCTTAATTCCGAAGTTTGACGAGTAACGCTGTCAATCAAACTGGTAGATTGCGGATATGCGTTGCTTGCCCTTTCACGATGATCACACTTTCGCAGGAAAAATAGATCGCCGCATGCACGCAGATTGCATTATCGTGCATGCACAATGCACAGCCAGCTAGCTACATACGCATGCAAGCACATACGAGTACTACTACTAGTACTAGTCTACGTACGTGAGTGCTAGCTGGAAGTACCGTATGCAAGTGGGCGGAGCCAGCAGGGAACAGCCGCCGAATCATGAGCCGAACCGTATTTCGGCATACCTAGATTGAGAATCGACATTCTTCGGGCATTCGGAACATGGCATTTGCGTAACCGGTGAAATTATCGAATAACATTGCCGTCATTGGACAACACGTACTGTCCGCTCATGCGCTTACATGGAATAATGCCCTCTTGAGCGCCGGGTCTGATTCCCTTTAACTTTCAATGTTCAATTCCACAAAACCTTCCACCCATCCCTTCTCTGAAGCACATCTCCTTGGTGAGCTTCGTGCACATGTCACAAACAGAAATGTATGAGCTTCTGCACCAAAGGGGCATTTTTACTACAACAAAAAAAAAAAATCCTTAAAGTAAGCTATTTTCGTAATGTATTAACAACTTTTACCCTAGCTGCTTAGCAACGCATTATTACATTCACCTGTACTTCATGATTCAGTTTCAACTGCTGGAATTAACACACACTGAATCGCCGGCTACTCATACAAACCTCAGAAAAGATTTGGGGTTGCCATTAGTAACACATTATTTGAAGGACATGCATAAGATTTCAACACATAACTGAAATGGTCTATTGTTGTGAGTTGCAAAACCACTTACTCCTCCTCTCAAATCCAAGACCGATGTGGCAGTGGGCCTCAGCCTCTTTCCTATCTCCGCCCTCCACAATCCTGGTGGCCGTCTCCAGACACGACTGGAAGAAGTGGTCCGCCAGCCAAAGGTCATTCTCATCCAAGAAATACTGGGCAAGTCTCTCCCTCTCATCGTAGACTTTTGTCATGTTACCTATGTTTAAAGAGATGGAAATAAAAGTTAAAGGTTACCTTGCTGTTGAAATCAAACTTGTTTTAGTTGAGAAACGTGTTGATGCTCTACAAAAGTCAACAGGATAAGTCGTAGCACTATCTCAGTCCACATGTTGATCACGTAAGGTCAACCATACATGAAAAACAGTAGCAGAGGTCTTTGGGGCCATGTGCCAACATCTACGTTGCTTATACTCTCGAAAATATGGTACCTGGTGTGGCGCAACTTCTCTAGACATGTTAAGACAAACAAATATATACATATTTTGCACACATGTTAAGTTTTGTTCAGAATGCAACTTGTTTCTAAAGGGGGAATAGTATTTACTTCTATTCACTTCTACAAAGTTACAGGTTTACGTATGATTTTCCTCCCCCTTTTCTCATAGACGAACAGGGGAGGCGCAGCTTAAATGTCACCAAATGTGGGACACACAGAGGCAAACTAATTTGTTCTCTATCGATAGATCCTCAACACCACAAACAGAAATAAAGCACATTCAGGAAGTAATTGAGACCTTGTCTAAGGGCCAGCTCTGCTTCGGTGAGGTGGGCCTTCATCTGGCGTAGCTTCTCGTGCTGGTCTGCGAGAAGCGTGCGGTCCTGGAGCAAAGAGTCGGCCCCCGCATCGTCCACAATCTTCTTCTGGTGTTTGACGAGGGCGAAGATCTCGGAGAAGGACCGGTGGAAACCCCCCTGCAGCACCTCTAGGCACAGGTTGTGGAAGAATGTGTTGCGGTATCTGTAGGAAGTTAAGAGTCAAGGAGGTGTTGAGTGTACAAGCATGTTACAGGATGCAGGGATGCCAAGTATATTTTCATCTGGAGCATGAAAATAGTCTAAAATTCACTTTAATGTGTATACACACACACAAACTGAAAAGAAATCCACAAGATATCATCAAAGCATGGGCCACTTCTCTTTTGGATGCTGGCCAAGAAATATTTTGTAACAAAAACGAGAGACTATATTATGCAAACCATATGAAAGAATGTTTGTGACACTCACCTGTGTCCAAATCATTTGTTCATTTCTATGTTGACTTTTTTTGGGGGAAACATGTAGGTCCAAAAATATTAAGGGGAGGGAAGTTCTTTAAACTTATTGCTCCTTTGTCATACTGACAAACATGGTAATAACTTGGTGCTGTAATGGTGTTACCAACATTTGTAGATTTGACTATTCATGTCGTTGCTGGTAATAAATTTGTTAATTCATTCATGCTACATTCATGATGAGGATGAAGTTGCTCACTGCCACAGTAACCCTAATGCTCACTCACTTCTGTGTTTCCATCTTGCTCATCTGTGGGCTCCTGGTCTTGCTGCCGGAGCCCTGCTTGTTGAAGGGCTGCTGCCGGTCCCTGCGGCCGCCCGGCAGCCTGTACTGAGGCTTCATGTATTGCTCCGATGGCCTCATCTTGTTGGGCGGGCTGGGGATGCGATGCTGAACAATTGGGTCCAGAATGGGCGAGTGGCCCCGCGTGTTGTGGATGGCCGGCAATGGGGCGGCCATCTTGGTTTGTTGAGCGTCACTGGGGATGTGTTACTAGTACTTCAAAGGTGAGTCTTTTGGTGGTCAGCGTTTTTGTGGACCAAGGAACTCCTTTGGAGAGGAACTCACAGGAACACAAACCTGTTGTGTAAAGAATCAACAAATTTCAAGATAAATAAGAATACTTAGCATGTGTGCCCACATACTTGAGGATATTATCAAGGATGGACAACAACATGTATTGTGAGGATACTTCTGTGTAACTTACACTCAATGAAATTTGGTTAAGGACATTAGCATCCGTACTATAACAGGGTTAGGGTTAAGGTAGGATAGGGTTCATTGAGGTAGATGTATGATTATAGAGCAATTTTGTAGCCAGATAATCACAAAAAAAAACTTTCTGATCACGCACTGCAAATCTCAGGTTCAGCTACAAAACCGCTTTCAATGTCAATGACAATGGCATTTCAGGAATACATGCATCATACCAGTTACATGTGTAATATACTTGCTGTATACATATACACATGTTCAGGTCCATAGGGAATTGTGAATATCGAGCACATAAATTGTGTGGACTTCAAATCCATGAATTTTTGGACTGTTTAAAAGTCTTCCCAAGATTCATACATTCAGGCCCATGCTCCCAAACCTTAAAAATCATACCAGCTTACCAATTCATTAGGAGAAATATCAAAAAAAAATTCCCGTTTAGCTTCGGTAGCAGCGTTTGCTCCCCGCTATGTATACATATCGGATGACTGTTATTAGCATACAAAAAGAAATTTATCAATAAATAAAACTGCCCATTTGATGAGATTTTGTAATTTATTTATTTCTAAATTATAAATCGTACCAACATTTAGCACAAATATACCGCGAGGGGCCAATGTGTGCATGGCTTGGATGTAAACAAACACACTCTCGGCACTTCTTTCGCTGAGCCAAATATTATCCACCCCTTTAGGCCTACGTGTCAAATGAGGGCTAGGCTTAGGGGGAGCTACAAAATTTTACACGACTTTTTCTGTAAAGTAGAAAGCTGACGAGTCGTGAAACCCGATTAACAAAATTACTTAGAATTGTGAGTACAAGATTGTCTTTCATTTTAATTTGCGAATCATATTTAGATTAGTTTAAGGAATACGGCCTGCAAGTAATTTCATTTTATTTAGCCAAATTTAATACGGTCATTTCAATTTTTAGGCCGTTCTGCCTTACTTTGTACACCCGACCTATGGCTATCCTGGGGGGTGTTTCACCAAACTGTTCGTAAGTTACGAACGACTGGTGATCCCTTCTTGTGCTAAATGCAATACCACACTTTATTCATTGAGAATCTGATTTAGCACAAGAAGGGATCACCAGTCGTTCGTAACTTACGAACAGCTTGGTGAAACACCCTCCTGGATAGTATGGAGTTTGTAGCTGGTGACGTGCATACAATGCGTGTCCAATTAAGTATAAAAGTAAATCTAACGTCTACTCTAGACTCTATGCTCAATCCATCGTTATTCCCCCGCAACTTTGCAAGCAATTTTTTTCTTCCATTTTTTGCAGGTGTTCAACTTCATCTCCAGACTCCAGTCCATGCAAGAGTGCACATTACAGATTTTAATCTCATCATAATTTCATATCCAACTCAACAGTACGAACTCTTACTCAGTCTCAACTCTCAAGCCGAGATGTATATACCCTCAGTTTCCAGTGTCATGACACACTGAGTGAAATTAGAAGGTCGAAAGGAAAGGAGGCTGAAGCTGCAATGGCAGCTGAGCCGAGTTTCAGAAAAGTCAAATGTGAGACGTAACTCGTATTCCTCTAAAGATCTAAAAAGTAAGAACCTTACTCATATCATACCTTACATATTGGCAATATCCTTGAACATGACACATCAACTCCTACGTCCAGATACTACAAAACGTATACGTTGTAGAGATATGTGTCCTTTCTTCTCACTATTTTCACCAGCGCCGCCGTTGATGAAGCACTCAATTCAGTCACTCCATTGACTTTTCACGCAAAGTTCCCCCAATGTATTACACGTACGTTTTCGTACTACAGTACACCACACTGCACTGTACTGGCGTATACTGTTGTTATGGGAACTTTTGAGGCTCGTACGCTACTATTCATTATTTTTACAAAAAAATATATTCAGGAGTTTGATTTGCACATCACATAATTTTAAATAAATGTGACGTTAATTATATATATATATATATTGTAGTACTATTCAATTCATAATTAACATATTTTTTTAAATATATACCGATACCTTACTGTGAGAAAATAATAGTACGATGGTACTTGTATTGACAGCTGTTCATTTATTAGGACTTCATTATTGCATAGCAGTTTCACTCGTTATATAATATCACAATCTAATTCAGGTTCAGTGTAGGTATGTGGCAAATCAGTTGACACGACCGGTAACCATTTCGATGGACTTCACATTTTCAAAAGTTAATATTTGTGATCAATTTTAAATTTGCGATTAATTTCTTTTAATTTATATTACCTAACAGTTTTCCTAAATTGTACAGCAATGATGTGGTATATATTTTTTATATGTGTATATATTTCTGGATGCATGTTATGTTGTGCTATCACAAAAAAAAATATGTTGTTTTCTCCAATACCCTTTGAGAGGGTGACATGAGAAATAAAATATTAAACAAACATTGAACGTGACGGTTGATTCGACACCCCAAAATTCCCATCAAAACAGCATGAAAAATTAAACATCACCAATCAATTAAACATTCAATTTCCACACTCGCAACAGATCCCTAACAGATCACACTAAATGAATAAAAAAATATATACAGGCTAATCAATGAACTCTCTCGGCACCAAACCAGGAAAAGCCCATTTCCTTTACCTATCGTATTAAGGATTCATAATAGCGTCTCCCAGGTGTGAGATATAATACGGTATGTGAGATTTGCATGCAATGAGACTCAAGGGAAAGTCCGAGCCTAAAGTTCAGTTGGTTTCTATAAAAGCAGACAGGTGAAAGAAACATATTCGTGAAGGTTTGGCGAAAACCCGTCAAAGGATATAAGGAAAGTTACGATTGATATGTTTTTGTGATGTCAGGTTACGAGATGCTCTCCCATTATGTTACGGTGTACAATTCTTTGTGAAAATGTCGATTTTCTCAAAAGGATATGCAACATTTTATTTGTTCATTTTATGTATCATATAATTCCCACGTTCTTACATACATACCTCTAAAAATCTTTCATAAAAAACACACAAAAAGAGCAATTTGCGTCATACAGCCTGACACAACATGGGAAAGCACCTCGCACGTGACGTCACAAAGTTAAGATATTAAAAGATCCTAACTTTCTTATCCTTTGACGGATTTTCGTCAAAGCTTCTCACTGATATGTTTGTTTCATGTTTCTACTTTCATTGAAACCAACTTAACGTTAGGGTGGACTTTTCTTTGAGTCTCATTGCATGCAAATCTCACATACCGTAGACCTACCCCATCACTTTGTCGAACACACAAAGTGATCAAGTGAATCATTTTGGCGTAGGAATATCCCACCATATACCGTTAGGTTTTTACGACAAATAAACATAATGTGGGCCTAACCGTTGATAATCCCAAACGTGTTTTTTTTCTTCTTTTTTTGGTAATAGTTTATAATTAACCAGGGGCTGTTCGTTAAAGTAAAAGTTCAAGATATATTCAAGTTGGTTTTCATAAAAGCAGAAATACGAGAGAAGCAAAGTAGTGACAGTTTGACAACAATCCGTATAACAGAGATAAACATTTTTTAATTGTGACTCTTGCTACTTTGCTATAAGTTGTATACCTTTTGAATTCACTTTAAATACATTTTACCAGTGCGTTTGATCATTAGAAATGTGTTTTTACACATGCAGAGACCTTCATGAACCAGCTTTATTCCTTCGTCAAAAAACAGAAGGACGATTTGAAGATTCATACAACACTTATGGGAGAGCTCAAAAGTGACGTCACAAAATGAACATTTTAGGAAAGTCATGACTTTCTCATCCTTTGATAGATTTTCACCAAACCTTCACTAATATGTTGCTATAATTTGTTTTGCTATAATTAAAACCAATAAAACTTCAGAGCGGACTTTCTCCCTTTGATTCCCCCCCCCCTCTATCTCTCTCTCTCTCTCTCTCTTTCCCTCTCTCTCTCTCTCTCTCTCTCTCTCTCTCTCTCTCTCTCTCTCTCTCTCTCTCTCTCTCCCTCCTTATTCATTATGTGATCAACCTTTAGGTCAGGCTGTCCTCGATTTTCGTAAGTGTGGGATTTGATTTGATTTATTCATGATTTGCTTCATTCCATCAAAATGAGAATAAAATATTAAAAGCATGGTCAATGAATGTAGTTAATAGAACAAACATGACTGCAATACAAACAAGCTATTGATAATAAGCCATAGCTAGACGGAATGAAAGCCCAACGTGTAATTATATTTTAATACATCGTAAATGAAGGAACGTCAAGGGTTTTCATAATAAGCCGAAGCTATTTATGGTTTGAAAGACTTATGCTAATTAGATAATAATTTTAAAGATTAGAGTGAGAGAGAGAGAGAGAGAGAGAGAGAGAGAGAGAGAGAGAGAAAGAGAAAGAAAGAAAGAAAGAAAGAAAGACGTGTACCACTCCAACTGTTTAACGGTACGGGGGGGGGGGGGCGGGGATTTGCATCCGGACTGGGTAGAGTGCATGGTGTCTTTGGAATCTCCAAACCCTGTCCCAAGCCGAATCATTCCATGCAAATCCATCTGTCCAATTAAACTGCACTATAAACGTGTACACTGTCTCAATATTACTGCACATATTGGCCTACTATATATACACACGACTTCTTTACACCCTTTGTGTGCCAGATATTATGACTCTCTATGGGATTTGTGTGTGTTAATTGTGTAGCACGCAAAGAGGTAAAATAGGACTAAGTGATACAACACAAATTAGTTACCCCTCCCCCTTCACCCCCTATCCGAAATAATACGGGCCTGCATGTCGCCCAACCATCATGCCAAGGCCCCATGAAGGACGCCCCCGTTTTCGATACGATGACGAAGTTTGCCGGTGTTTTGAGGAGATGACGAAAAAGACGGGAATGCATCCCCTCGCATCTATCGATCTGGTAACGTCTGTTTTACATCACCATGACAACAATGGTTTCCGCTACGTTTTATAGCGATGTCCGCGATCACACGCCTACATAATGATGGCGCTAATCACTTCTTAACGCACAGTACTAACGGTTGTATTTTTGTATCGTGTTTGCCCGTAGCGGTACAATTCAAACCGAATCCGTCTTTCCTTCTATACATTCAAGGACCGTTATCTTTATATTCCCGACCACAGTGATTTTTAACTAGCCGGGTTTTTTTTTTTTTTTTTTTTTGCCTTATGCCCCATGAAGGCAGGGACAGAGCATATTCCCCCTTCGACGGACGTTCACGTTGAAAGTGTCAAAGGTTAAAGACGATCTCGGGGGTTATTTTGATGTGGTACCGACATCAATTGGGTTTTAGTGAGCTTGAAGTGGCCTTTAATGCCCACAAACCAAACAAGCGAGGGAATACCAATCGCTCATTAAGCCCAATGAATTTTACGACTCTTTCTAAACAATTTGCAGCAACGCTGCAATGTTTGCGTTGTTAGTGCTATCTCGAGCTTTATGGTTGATCGGTGAACTGTGAGTGTGCATGATATACGTGATGCGCCTGGTGTGATCGCGCAAAATAAGGCAAGGAATAATCCAATCTGCGGGCGGGGGGGGGGGGGGGGTGTAATAATGGGGAAACATTTTTGGTTGGAAGCTAACAGATGGAGATGGATATGCATAATTGATTTGAATGACATGATCATGTTTTATCATTATATCGGATATTCAGTAGATAGATTAAGCAAAAGTATTATTATATCAATATACTGATATAATATAGTTTGATTATAATATGGAATGATAAAAATAAAGATAAACATATATGCCTTTATATACGGAATGTTAAAAATGTACAATCATGTGATGGTTACTTCGAATAGGGACTTGCCTGTATTAAAACGTCTGCATATAGCGATGAAAGAAAAAAACGTGAAACTATAGCTTAGGTTATATTAATAAGTATGCGAATGTATGATATAAATAGGCATTTAGAGAGATAGATTATTAATTGATGATTTAATGCATTATCACATGACCCCCCAAAGCAAAAAAAAAAAAAATCCCTCACATCTCCTGTTCTCTCACAATGACTTGACTGACGTTTATATAAACACCGTCATAAACATCTATCGCGAAATCGTACGTCCAAAAACATTAGACCCGATGATTATGTAGTTGATAACAAACGTCTTCATATTAAATATGATTTATGAGAAAAGCTTTTATGAAGTGGCCTTTCATATTAATAATTTACAGTGGATAGGTGCGTTATAGGGTTCGTTTCGAAATTCTGGACTTGTAATGTAATGTGCTGATATAAGTGGCAAATTGAAAGTCTATCTTGATACACGGCATCACTGACAAAAACATGAATGTGGAAACAAAGGTTATAATTCATTCGCGTAAGTAGTTGGTGTGTCACAATGACTTTTCGAGGTTGCCTCGCTCTCGTATACAGTAGTAGAATGAGCCTCTTCTCCTAATGGATATATGGGACTCGGAATGGCTTTACAGCCCTTTATAGTCGCCATCTTTGTTTAGGCTTCCCACCTTCCAAGGCGTTTGAGGAAAGATTTAGGGTCCAAACAATCCGCAATCACATATCCCACCAGTCTAATGAGTGGATGAACAGTCAGTTGACATGCTTTCGGCGTAATGTATCATAAAGACGGGTCATGATAGGTGCAATGTCAATATAAATGCTTAAATTTTTATTGAACACCTGGACACTTATATCCTTTTTCTTCAAGTATGTGTGTCCCAGGTGTTCATGTGTCACCTCAATCATGCATACAAATTCCATTAAGCAACATTTTATCTGGTAATGGAAGGTTTAAATGCATTCGAATGCGTAGGTAGTATTGCTTCACGTCTGTCATTTTCTTCAGAGACGGACATATAAGTCACGTTGAAAGAAACTTAGCAAAAACTGTAACTTGCAAAAATAAAAAAAAGGGGGGGGGCTATTGAGACCGCATTCTCAAACGTCTATCTACCTCTACTACTGCTTCAACTACTACTACTATTATTACTACTACTACTACTACTACTACTACTACTACTACTACTACTACTACTACTATTAATAATACTACTACTACAACTACTACTACTACTACTACTACTACTACTACTACTACTACTACTACTACTACAACTACTACTACTACTACTACTACTACTACTACTACTACTACTACTACTACAGTACTTCATGTAATACTACTATTGATATTAATAAAATTAGTAGTAGAAATAATGTTGGTAGTAGTAGTAGTAGTAGTAGTAGTAGTAGTAGTAGTAGTAGTAGTAGTAGTAGTAGAAGTATCAGAAGGAGTAGTTGTAGTAGTTAGTAGTGTTATAGCACAATATCAGGTATGAAACATTAACAAGAATATCTTTATTTGATAAAGATAAGATAACACCTTTTTCGCTTTAAATGTTTTCTTTATGTTATGAATGTGCATTAATCTAATGATTACTCTACAATACTCATTTTGTTTTTCAACTTATTAGTGCTTATTTATTTTTTACCTTAATATTCCGACGGTAGAGCGTTATTCCTTTGGTCAAGTTAACGAACTGAAAATAGAACTTAACCGCCAATTCAGATTAAGATCATAATGATAAGCCAACTGCACATTGCAGATAAAATGCATCACCTTTTATTTGCGATTTTGTATTTGTGTATTCAGGGAAATATATTAATGAACTATGTGCACTAACCTCTGCATTTACCCAAGATCATAAAACTGTAGTTATAAGCAATCAGAACGGCACCCTTTCCAGCGGTAAATGAGCCGACACCTCAATGTTCTTGTAGCCGTAACTCACGGGGGAAACTTGGCCCAAAATCCGTTGACTCCGCTGCCGATGCCACGCTAGCGTTTCAATCATTACATTTATTTGAGAGTTTATTTTCGTCAAGCCAACAGGTCTGTTCTGAGTTCACCTCTCCGAAAGAATACACTGATTCTCCCTACTCAAACTTATTCTTACCTTCTTCACTTTATCAGCTATTTCTCCTTTTTTTCACTCACTCTCTACGCTGTCCCCCAAAAATAACACAACGATTCTTCATTTCAATGTCAGACAAATTGTGACTCAATGGAATTTGTGTGCATTAATTGATATGTGGGACATAATGAGACATTAACGTGAAAACTCGTGGCATGAATGGTGATACTTACCCGGGGTGTTCTTTAGCAATATTAAGCTAAGCACGACTTTAGGCATTGACTGGTGATCCTTTCTTGTGCTAAGTGAGCTACCCCAATTTGTTCCTGTTTTGTTATAGTGGGAGTAAATTTCCAACAATCCAAATGAGATTTGACAAATCATAGACGTTGTATTCAGACATTTGTTAACAACAAGAATATTAATTGACAAAGATCAGATTTCAACTTTAACTGATGGGAATCAAAATGATTGATGATCTGATTTAGCATTAGAAGGGGTAACCAGTCGCGCGTAAAGTCGTTCTTAGCTTGAGAACAACTTGGTGAAACGCCCTCAGGTACTACTCCTTAGCCCCTATCAGCCCCCATCAGCCCCCATCTTGTCTCTATCAATCAATTATTCACTACAATTTGAGCTCGGTATGTAATTGCAATGACTCTGAAAGACCAACCTACAAGTATAGTTTTTTTTAGATAGGATTCTTCCATACAATTTCAGGCTAGAAGATAAAAGCAATTTATTTATTGGCAATAATCTATAGTCGTGTTTATTCACATTCGTTCTTCTCTCGCCTTTTCTGTGACACATTTTTGTTTTTTGTTTGTTTGTGTCATTTTGAACAAATGTATGAAAATAAATTACACATCTGAATGTGAATTTGTAATGGCTCTGACAGAATTTGATGTAGTAGCACTAATAGTTAATTTCATGAGAATGCAGTTAATACTTGTATCTATCATTCTTATTCTTAAGCGAAGGAACTACAGATAAATCTCCGACAAACGTCGATGGGGGCCTTAGAAGATTGTAGGAGTATTGAGAGGCATGTACCCTGAAACAGGAAAGGTTAACAGTGAGGTGTGAGGGAGATCCCTGGTTCGGTGCTTGTACAGCATTTTTGACCTTCTCTCATTTGGGTTTAAATGTACTTCCAAATCATTATAGAAGTACGACACACATCCTTGAAAATACCCTTTAAATCTTCTTAAAGGGGATATACTGTACTGGGAAGGCCAAAAAGCCTTCAAAATGTAATTGTTAGCAATCTTCTTGCCAATGGTCTTAAATTCATGTACTGTCTATTTTAGAAGCTTGCTGAAAGTTATTTGCCCTCAAATGATCTACATTTTGAGTAATGAGTGATTAAATCACAAATCCTCAACATGTTCGGGCCGAACATTTTGAGGATTTAATCATTAATCGTTAATTACACCACACGTGGATCATTTGAGGACAAATAACTTTCAGCAAGCTTCTAAAATAGACAATACATGAATCTAAGACCATTGGCAAGAAGATTGCTAACAATTACATTTTGAAGGCTTTTTTTGCCTTCCCAGTACAGTAGATGCCCTTTAAACTTGACCGAAGTTTTTACGACAGCCTTAACCCTAAAGTATAACCATAGATTGTGATTGTGAACGAAGTGGGAGATAAACCGAATTAGACTATAGAACGATGCGCCGTGAAGTGTTGTGGGAATAGGGCATGCAGGGGTATGACCATGTTGGCGGGCGTGCTTCACGCCGCCGGCTACGGCTGCAATTTGTCTTGTTGGCCCGGCATGATGGGAGCCGGTTGCCGACACCGCTCTAAACAACTGACGTGACTATCTGCCGAAGACGACGATTTTCATGAGTATGGTGTGATTGGAATACCCCCTTCATGTCACTAAAGTACACTCACAACAACATTATTTTCATGGCCATCATCCTTATCTATACCGCAATTATTATTGGCATCGTCACAATCTACGACACCCTAGCTATAGTCGTCATCACAGCCATTCTGACATCATTAACATCAATAACATGAATAGATACTACAACCATACGACCATACATACGACTTATAACATGTTTATCATGCTGAGTTTACTACTACTCCTACTCCTACTCCTCCTACTACTACTAATACTACCACTACTTCTACTACTTCACTACTACTACTTCAACTACTACCATGACTACCATAACTACTACTACTACTACGACTAATAGTAGTATTACCACTACTACTACTACTACTACTACTACTACTACTACTACTACTACTACTACTACTACTACCACTACTAGTACTACTACTAGCCTACTACTTTTATTGCTACCACTACTACTACTTCTACTACTACTACTACTACTACTACTACTACTACTACTACTACTACTACTACAGCAACAACAAATACTATTGCTACCACGTCAACCACAACTACTCACATAGGTCTTATATACCACTGCTTCTATTGTTTACCGTTCTTCGATTTCTTCTATTATACAAACACCACTTTTGCATTTCGAAATCCGAAGCCACCATACTTCTATAAAGCTTAGCTCTTTGGTGAAATTAAGCCTATGGGGTGTTTAGAAAAAAATATAATATCATTATTTCCCAATCGGACAAATGCGAATGAATTTGCTTGTTATATATATGTATTCATGTCATATGACTTGAAGACAGATGTACGTCTTCGTAGAACAAAGCGTCGCTTGAAGAGGGAGACGAATACAAACACAATTTTGTACTTCACATCGTTTCCTAATTCTACTTGAAGAGGTGAACATTTGTGACCATTAACGGCGTAGTTGCGGTTCCACCCCACCTTTTCTCTCTCTCTCTCTCACTCTCTCTCTCTCTCTCTCTCTCTCTCTCTCTCTCTCTCTCTCTCTCTCTCTCTCTCTCTCTCTCTCTCTCTCCAGCCACCCCACCCTCACACGAATTCCTACATTTACTAAGAATGCCAATGTTAAAAGACTGAGATATCACATACGAGCGGCGGGGTGGGGGTTATAGCGGGGATGGGGTGGGAGGGGGGCGAGGGGGGTGGTAGCGTGGGTGTGGGTGGCTGGGGTGGGAGGGGGTTAGGTTTCTACCAGCCAACCCGTTTAGTCATCGCGGAGGGTATACCGGAAAATATTATGACGACGCGTAATGGGCTTCCAGATCATGTAGACCGCTCGCAATGACACAATTAAGGATCTCATTAGCGCTCCAGTGCTGTTGAGCCAACACGACGGTCTAAACAGGGTCTTCATATCTTCGCAGAAACAAGGGGCGGTCTCCCTTTGATCTCATGACGTTATTCATATCGAATGTGGGAGGCGGCGAGACTAAACAAAACCAAGAGGGAAATGAAAGAAATTAGAGATGTTTCGTGTGGACATCGGAAATCGTGAACATTTTTTGTGAGCGTTTGCAATGGAGACAAAGGCTATATTTAGCACCCCTACACATCGAGACTAACAACAAATTATGTATTTTGACAAAGTCTGCATTTTTTTTTCTTTCTCCCGAACAAACTGATAAAGTGTCATCATCATCTACATTCATTTTAAAAACGAATCAATAAACACTTTAAGATTGACGAAAGAAGATAATTGCGAAATGACTCATTATCTATATCTTTCTATTTTTATCAAAGATGACACACAAATAGCAAAACCCAAAGGTGCTTCAAAGATTATTCAGCTTAATCGGCAAAGTGGAACACGAAAAAAGGAGCAAGTGAAAATATATTAAGAGAGGTAGCAATTAGATGGAAGCCAAATCTTAACAAAATATGTGCCAATTAGTACTAAAAAAAACAAGAATGAAATTGTTGTACCACTTTTCACTTTTCAATAAAAGAGGACAAGAAGAAGTTTACGAGCGTTAATATTTTTTTTTATCTACGAGTAGAGAAGAAAAAAAAGGAGTCTACTGAAATAAAGAGCGGAGGAAGACAATCAAATACAGTGGTAGAATTAATACCAATTAAGAAGAAGAAGCGACTGGTGTGTTTAATATCATCTGGAATGTGATCTGAAATGATTATGTGAATTCGCTTACAGTTTCCATGATTGCTAGATGCTAGTCAACCGTAGAGCATGCCGAGTGGGGGAGGGAGAGACAAACGCCCCTATTCTCTTCCTCCTCAATATCCAGTTCTCACCACCAATAAACGAATGCGCCCTTTCGTCCGTGGTAAGTGCCCCAGAGTTATCTATTCACAGAGTTTTGCCAACTCGTTTTCAATAGATGACAACATGGCGCGAGTTGCTTCGTTGGGCAAGCAGATAGCAACGCAATATGCGCCATGTTGCTATCTACTAAAACCGAGTTGGCTAAACTCTATGTATAGATGGCTCTGTGTGCCCCCCCCCCCCCCCAAGAAAACGCCCCCTTCCCAACCGCCTGAATGCAATACCCAGTTGACTCCAGGAATACGAAAATCAGGTGAGAGCGAGCCCCCACCGCCCCTCCCTTTTCTTGTCCTTCTTATCCTGTTCGGAAAATTTCGGCCACAACGCATATTCGAATTTAAAAATATTTATAGAGAAGGTCATGGTAAATATAACTTTTTAAAAGAATAAATACGATCATATAATAATGATCACGGCGATAGGGCAATGTACAAAGTGAATAAGCCGTGGGCAGCCATATCAATGTGTATATAAATATGGCGGCTTGTTTGTGTTACCATGGTTACAAAATATGAAATCCCCTAATTGGACATGTTGGGTAACGGTGATCTAAAGGTAGGGTAAGATATGGTATACCAGCCTCTGTAAGAACTTCGACAGCTCTGATGGACCATGGGGGAGGAAGCGGGAGGGTTAGAATGACGGCAGACAAATTAAAACCCCTTATGTGATATTTTTTGCAAAAAGTATTACACAGGTCCTGGCAAAAGGAGTAAAGAAAAAGAAAGAAATATCCATGGCTTCAATATTGGAACATATAATTCGAAGTTTTAAAATGTCATGAAAATAACTACTATAGTTTGACTGACCGACACAAATAAATATAAAACAGCAACAACAACAATGATTGAATACAGTGAAAAAAAAGGATCGACGCCCTCCACCAGCCCCCCCCCCCCCTCCTTCATCACCACCAACGCCACCAACACCAACACCACCCCACCCGACCCCACCCCGCCCCATTACTCGCACCTTCTTCCGCCGGTACCTTTGAGGCACTGTGTGGAAAATTGATCCCAAACATATTAAAAGTGTTGGTTGGGGTTGGTCCATCCATGATCCAGGCAGATATATACAACACACAACACAAGGGGGAGTTTGCCCTCATCAAACAGACCAGACCAGCCAATCAAACTTCCTACGTCACGACTTCTGTACGGGCCGGCTGGGGTTGTCTGCGCGCTGAGATACATAGCTCAAGCCAGAGTCACGCTCAAACTCGGCGGACAATCATCCCGAGAAATTAGCTCCTCAAGCTCGGTCCAGACTTGGCCTTATTCCCCAACAATTGTTAGAATTCGTTAGAAATTTGGTTTGGTCATTTACAGCGGGATATTGTGGAGTTCTTGTTTCGTTGATTTGGACGCTTTTGCCGGTTTATAGTAGTAATACGTAGCACCTGCCCGTTGGTCGGACGGGTCATATAAAATTCATTACCCCGCAGAACATCTATAAAAACATATTTTATGATGACGCTGGAGTATCTGCATCCGCAGCAAGCGGAGAGTATGTATCTCCACCACCCGAGTGCAACGGGGAACTTTCAACAGCAGGGGAACCACCACCACGCCGGCGTTCCCCATCCGCTGCCTCCACCGGGCCAGGCACCGTCGGCGCACCACCACCAATTTGAAACGGCCGAATACTGGCGGCAGCTGCAAGGGGTTGGCGCCGGGGGAGCGGAGGTCGGGATTTCACCCTCAACTGCCGCGGCGTCATCAGCAGCCGTCGCCGCTGCTGCTGCCGCTGCTGCAGCAACAACCACCGCCGCACATCACCCTCACCACCACCACCAGCCGAACGCCGGCTCGGTGTGGGCCGGCGGGTTGCCGGTCTCCGCTGCAGCAGTAGGCGGTTCGTCATCAACATCGACAACCCCAGCGGAGTGGCAACAGTATATTCACCACGCCAGCCAGAATTCGGCCACCGTCGCGTGCCCGCAAGCTGCCACCTCGGTCTACGGGACGGAGGAGTTCCCCGGCGTACACGGGCAGGGCCAGGCCTACGTGGGTCCCGGCGGAATTCAGACCGTTGCTCAGGCGCTGCATCGCCCCATGATGACATACGACTGGATGAAAAGCTCAACGTACAGATACAACCCACAGACAGGTAATGCACTGTTCTTGTATCCCTTCACACAGTGCTTATCAATCATTAATTCGTCACCATTCACGCAAAGAAATTATTTTTGTAAAATCATTAACAAATAATAATCACTAGATGAAGACGATGAGGCGGATATGTTCGTTCAGGGATAAAGAGGTGCCAACCAAATTCATTTTCACAACCCCGCGCCAGCATATCCAATATCCTTTAATCAGAGAAATTGCATGGTAAATTTGTGACAGATAGTAAAGATAGTGTATTCATTTAGCAGACAAAATCCATTCATTTGAAATATTGCATGAATCACAAGTATCACAAGTAGGTCCAGGTTGTTGATTATGCCAATGAACAGTTACTATGGTTACATGTATCCACGAAATACAAGTATGAATTTCTGTCTTAACAGGGGAGTGCAGCTCAGATTTGAAAGGAAAGGGTAAAACCATGAAGATCAGAATAAAGAGTTTACACGTCCGAGCTATGCTGATATTGATTCGTCTTTTAATTTAAATACTGTCTGGTTTGAGCTCAGTAGTTGCAGTACACGAATTGCTTTCAAGCGGTAACTTGAAAAATGAAAAGTCTACGACAGAGTTACGATGAAGATGATGATAAGAATTGATGGACATGAAGTTGAACACGTAAAACACACGAGTCACGTATGGTGGTAGCTTGTTTGGCACACCAAAGGTTAAAGACATATTATTGATAATCAATTCGTTTGGTTTTATCTAAAGGGAGAAATGAAAAGAAAACAGAAATGATACAAGATAACCCTGTCTTACTGGTGCAATAGTTATGGTAGAGCATCAGTGCAAGGCGCATACGGAATTTACCATGTAAACCAACTTAACCCTCGCATTACCAGGGGGTGTTTCACCAAGCTGTTCGTACGCTACGAACGACTTTACGAACGACTGGTTACCCTTTCTTGTGGTAAATCATATTCTCAATGATTTTGATTCCCATCAGCTTAACTTTAAATCTAATGTTTATAAATGAAAATTCTTGTTGTTAACAAGTGCCTGAATACAAAGCTTATGATTTGTTAAATTTTATTATAGGATTGTTGGAAATTAATTCACAAAATGTTAAAACAGGAACAAGATGTGGTATCGCATTTAGCACAAGAAGGGATCACCAGTGTCAGTAAAGTCGTTCGTAGCTTACGAACTGCTTGGTAAAACACCTCTAGACTTTCAAAATTCTTTCACATTCTCAATGATTTTGATTTCCATCAACTTAAGTTTAAATCTGATGTTTATAAATAAAAATTCTTGTTAACAAGTAGCTTACGAACAGCGTGGTAAAACACCATTCGGGCTTTCAAAAGCTCTTTGACTTAATACATATCTTAATACCAATATGATTGGGAGGGTTAATAGTGTAGAGAAAGAAGCTCTTAACGTTTACTGGGCCAATAATCATATCAGGGCAGAACTGCGTCCTGTCGTCTTCATCTATCCCGATGATTTCGTTTGATTTTGAAAAATATTCAATTTTGAGATGACTCCTTCACGTATTAAAACCCAGAATGAAAAAGGAGCGACGCGGCCATAGCAGAACGCATTGGTCATGATAAAGGGTTCAGCTATAAATATGTGACTCTCACCCTCTCCACTTTAACCTCTTCTCACTCGTCCTCTGAGCAAGGTCTTTTCAGAGCTATTTCGAAAATAATGAGCCAACAGCGCTCTTAAGAGCTAAATATTACTCTCCAAAAAATACTATACTGTCTTCTCCATGATATATGTTCTCAATGATCTCTGAGCAGCTCTTTCCAGAGCTGAACTCGTAGAAAGAATACACTACTCTCACGTTCTCCACTCTATCAGTTCTCACTCGATATCTGAGCAGCTCTTTTAACAGCTAATTCGAAAATAATGAGCCAACAGCGCTCTTAAGAGCTAAACATTACTCTCCGAAAAATACTATACAATCTT
>OZ022582.1:13791751-13926751 GCA_963669155.1 Arbacia lixula | reverse complement strand
ATCATCGTGCTAGTACGCTAACCCATTTTAGAAGTTATATAACTATCCCAGCTCGAGCTGAATTATATTTTTTTTGCTTTTCTACACAGCTTTCCGTCACTGAATGGGGTGGTTAGAATACACAGTTGATGTATCCTAATATATGAAGAAATACTTCGGTGAAAAAAAAACGTATGCATTAAAACGATGAGATTAATACAGTCGCCTTGAGAAAACAGCAATTTAATGGAGTATTTGAAATCGTTTCTCACGTTTATCACAGGTTTTAACATAACTTGTATTCGTTTTCTATAATTCCTTAGAATAATGAGTGATACATTATATAATTTTCTAACTGTCTCACGATGAGCACTGAAAGATTGATGTTCTCAGAGATATGTCTGCTAAATACCGGTAATTTATATTTTATCATCATGACCATCTGTTGCATTCATTAGTTTAAAATGTGCAGTTAGTTTCAGTTTCTTGTTAATTCATTTGAGAAGAACATTAGTCATTTCAGACTATACAGGCCGGGATGGTTAGAGATTTTAAGTCTCTCTGTGTAGGCTAGAATGCTTCTTTATCATGCGTGGAATCCTTGTGCAAAAATGTTTAACATTGGCACAAAAAGAGTTCCGTTATGATTAGAGATGTTTAGAAGCATGCGCTTAATATATTGCATTAGAATTTCCGCTTATTTCATCTGATAACATCAAATAAAACGTATGATCGATATATGTATTGCAAACTAAATTTAATCCCTTTATTATAAGTTTAAAAACAAAGAAACATACTAGAATATAATTTAAAGGGCGGGTGCTGATTATAGAATATATGGGGAGACGCGATATTCCTAAGTAGGCCTATGTGATATACAAATTATTACATTGAACAGGGTTAAATGCATCTAACACGTTAACATTGAAGCAACTGTGTGGGAATTACTTGTCTTAAATGGTCTTAAAACCTGATCTTAAAAGCAGATCTACGCAAGTTTGCACTGTTCAGTATGTTTGTTTCATTTTGTCTTCCTCTCAACTTCCAGACAGAACGAAACTCGTGATTTAGGCCAAGAAGATAAACTCCACTTCAAAATTAAATTGATAATTTACTGCTCATGTAAATACCATGCACACAGCTACAATATCACAAACGTTTAAAAGCTATGGTATATACAAAACAAGAAGCACACACTTACAAATGTGTTATCTAATGTGCAATATAAAGTGGGTATGTTTCGCAATTTTCTGGTCAACATTCGCGCACGGTAGCTACGCAGCTGAAGCAATCATGGCGGCCGGGGTGCTGCGGGATTCTCTCGGGTTGTAAACTCATTCCACGGCGGTCTGATAATGACTGGGAAATATGTCACTTATACTGCGCGGCCGAAGCCCGTTAGGCATGGCTGAGGAAGTGTTTTATGATATAACAACGGGTAATTCGACTTATAGCACGCAATTCACATGTCATTTGCGAAACGAGTATATATACACCTACCTACACCCACAGAAGTAGTTTTTAATGTTGTTGGTATGTTATTCTTTACAAGTTTACGAAGAAGCCGTGAAGGCCAATAAACTACTACCGACTTATGGTTGTTTTATTGTGTTAGCTGTCAATTTGTGAAGCTAGCAGTTAAGGGTGAGGTTTTTATATTTTGCGGCTTATGATATATGTATTTAGAGTATACATCATGTACATCTTTGAAAGTATGTCATCGGACATTGTTTTTAGTAATAGAACTAGTATTTATTACTACCTCTTTCAAAATGAAAATTTTGATTATTCATACTAATATATCCCGTATCATTACAAAAAATAGCATACATCTCACACATTAGTGAGTGCAATATTAGAGTACTGACGCTTTCATTTAAAAATGTTTTTTGTCAGTTAGATGAGATAATGCCATTATAAGTTGAATTTCTTCCTAATTCACTAGACATTTTTTTTAATCATTTCAATGAAATCGATGTTACTAGGTCAAAGCATTTAGTTTAGCGATGAAGGCTGGTAACATATTTTATGACCCATAAAGTGTTTGATATGTTTTTTACTTTGTGATATTTTTGCTGTCATGTAGTACATATCATGTATATTACTAAGTTTTCCTCATTGTTCGGAAATATATTAACAAAAAGGGTAACTTTAAGCCCTTGCGTGCCGGATAAAGTACCGTTCCATGGGTATTGTGGGTCTTGTGGAAAATACATGAAAGACAGACAAAGAGTTAAAGAAAGGTCCTCTTTTACACTTAAAGTTTAAAGGTTGTTGAAACGATGCAACTAGAACAAGCACTCGTTGTGCCGATGCGTAAAGGTAAATGCGAAATAAAGGGATACAAAGTGATACAATTCAGTGTAACCCTCATTTTCTCTTCTTGTTTATGAGGCGGGGTGGTAGAAAGAGAGATCGAAACGGTGCGAATGGTGAAAGAGATTATGGAAGGAGTGCGACGTACAGGAGATAGAAGCGAAATAAGAAGAAGCAAAAGAAGAAGGACAATCAACAGAAAGAGAAGAAGAAAAAGATGGGGTGGAAGAAAAGGGGATGACAAGGATGAGATTGACTATGCGCATAATAAATGTATTTAGAAATAGTGATGTAAGCTATAACAAAAGTCAAATTACTATTACTATTACTACTATTACTATTGTTACTATGATTACCAATTTCGATGTAATTATTATAATCATTATTTATGCTATCATTATTGCTATTATAAAAATGCTTACTATAATTTTTGTTGATATTTTATGAGAAGCAGCATGCCTAAACATGATTTTGAAGTGGACTCCCATGGTAATAATATGTACAATATGGGTAAAAACGACACGTAGAAACAAAACAAGGAAGCTACACACACAAAAGAAAAACATGGCCTAGCTGATAACGAAAAAAAAGACCGTTAGCGGTGTCAAAGACGCGTGTTGAATCATCATAAATTGACATGAAAATCTCGTTAGCGTGGTTAACGGTCAAATCACTAAACAGCGCGTACGAGATAAGGGTGGGTGCTTGGCATTCAAAGCTCATCATCTTTATCTCCTTTATCAGTATGTAGTCCCGCCGCAACAATCGTCCCGCGTTCCAAATAACGCCTTCGTCAACCCTTTGAAAAATGGCAAAATGCCGCTGAAAACAGGCGGGATGGGGCAGAATTATTCGATCCTAGCAGAAGAAAAGAGGAAGTATAAAATGATTATTATTAATCGGGCTTTTTACACCACTATAATTCAAATGGTTGCACCAAAACTCTACTGTTTTCTTGAGTTACTCTAATGATAGCACACGGCGCTGAAAGAACAATATGCATGCATTCATCTTCTGTTATTTTCTTTGTGAACCTGTTTAAAAAGGATAATTCGAGTCACCATTTTTTAAATTGTACGTTGTTAGGCAAGGCATAGCAGATGAAAGATGATAATGTATTTTTAAAGTTTAAAAGCGGAAGACGAACCAGAAAATGAAAAAGAGCGAGATAAAGAATAGGGGTGAATTTGAAAGGGGAGAAGGGGGAAAATTCGAAAATGAAGACGTTGTAGACGACCATGAAGACGACAATTGCGACGGCGAGAAGGAATAAGGTGCAAAAGCAGACAAAGAAGTTGCTAAAGATTAAAAAGGAGAAGAAGGGGGAAACGAAATTAGAGAGAACAAGATAGAACACCGAGCATAATTACGTGAGTGAAGTGTCAGTAGAAATAGTTTCAGAATTCTTGGGTCGTAACATTTTGATAAGACAAATGAGCCTTCCCGAGACTAGGAAAGCAGGATCAATTAGCTTGACTCTCTCACTTCTGTGTTCCCCTTCTTTACGCCCTTGCCTACAATTGAACCTGCCATGATTTATGCTCCCCAGCCGGGTTAAATATTAAACTGATGTTTGACGAGAGCATCATAAAAGTTTCCCCTATCTATGCCTACTGCGAATATATCGGGGCGCCATAAAACAGGGCCACTTAAAGGCAAATGCTCCAAGAGTAGAGTGATGTCGATCGATTCCGCGGTGAAAGATTGTTTGGCACATACTTCAACAGACGCACGCACGAGCACGATTAAACGATCGGACGCACACACGATTTGACGAAATGCGCGCGCGCGTGTAGCATGAGACCACAATGAGATTGTAACTTTTTGAATAATGAATATGAAACGTGAAGCCGCTGTTTATCCTTAAAGTTAAGTCTTTTAGGATCTAAAATTAGAAATCAATCAAAGTATTCATTCTAAACTTGATACAATAGTGTGTGAACACTTAAACTTTGTTAAGCTATTCGAAAGCAAGAGAAAAGCAAGATGATCGAGCACAACCCTTAAGAATAACACTGGTTTGTTCACTTCAAACGTAGTCATGATGAATTAATTTTGAATGGAGAATCCTTCTGGAATGAAAACATTTTAATTTTACCAAAATTTCTATCCGACCTTGTCGACGTTATTCTTCGATTTTAGATTACATAAGATTGTCATCTTTTCAAAAGCCGTAGGCTACATAAAGAAACGTCTGTGCTTATTCGAAGCCAAATTACTAAGATGTAATTAATGGTTACGGAGGTCCTTCTAATTCTTATCGTCAGATGCGATTTATAGTATAGGCCTATCGAGACCCCAAAAATAAGTATATGTAGATCAGACCTAATCGCCTGTCGAGCTGGACTATGATTCATTATCATTTATAATGTTCCAAAACCATCTCGAATGATGTCCTGCCTGTTTGTGCACGGGAGATGGTTGGACATGGAAAGGGATGTTCTGCCCTACTCTGACAAAAGGAAGCAAGTGACAGGTCAATCAAATCTGGTTTATTGGTATTCTTAGATTGTACCCTGCATTCCCTAGCCAAAATCTGGAGAAGAAATATTCATCTTGCTGCAAAACATTTAATCTAACATAATGTGGTATTGCACTGATGCCAATGCAAATGACAGACACATTTTGCTAATTTATAGTCTCTCTTGTTAGTTGCTTCCTTTTTTCAGAGTAGGGCAGTAGTGGTTCCAAAGTTCTGACTGTGTCCCCATGTGTTCAAAGGAAAGTTCACCTTAAAATTAGTTTGGTTTCAATAAAAGAAGACACATATGAAAGAAACATATTAGTGAAGATTTGATGAAAATCCGTCAAAGGATAAAAAAGTTATGATCTTTTAAAATTTTGATTTTGTGTTGCCACGTGCGAGATGCTCTCCCATATGTACATTTTTTTGACAATTTTCATTCTCTCAAAAAGATATGTATCCTTTTACCTGTTAATTCCGTTGTCAAAAACGTTTTTTTTTTCTTTACACAATATTTGGGAGAGCACCTCGCACGTGACGTCACAAAAACAAAACTTTAAAATCTAATAAGTTTCTTTTCCTTTGACCGATTTTCGTCAAACCTTCACAAATATGTTTCTTTCATGTATCTGTTTGTATTGAAACAAAATTGATATCAGAATGAACTATCCCTTTGATAAAACATTTAACAAAATTACATTAATCCTTAAATTATCCCGCCTTGAAAATCCCATACAACACATCTTTATTGGAATGGTAACGAAAAGTTAAGGCGTTATGTGCATGCCCAGCTGTTTACCATTCGAGTGCCTATACATTTGCTTAAACATTTGCGAGTCTCACCAAAAACACATTTTGAACAGATCAGAAAAGAGGTGTAGAATAAAATGGTGTTTTCCATTTGAAGATGTAAGACATCGTTTATTTCAAAGTGTGTACCAACTCTCAGGTTCAGTTGATTCTATTCGCATTGAATTTGGCAACATAAATTAATCAATAATACAGAAATCAACATCTCAACTTCTGAATATTGATACAGTGCCCTCTACGTTCAGTGACAGTAGGAATGACATTTCCACAAAAAGAATCGTCAAACATTTTTCATCATTTTTCAACATTTGCTGGTACTTTTATACGACTCCATAATTAAAGAAAATATTCATATGAAATGAGCTGGAATTATAGTCGCATTGTTTTTCATACTAGCATAAAGAGTGATCATTATTGTAGCAGAGCAGTGTCATGATTGAGCACAAATAGGTCGCTGGTTATAGTTATAGGCATTTAATATGTCGCACAAGCAACTGGAGTAGTTATTCTGAAAACGAACTTAAGTTTTTATTTGTGTTCCGATTTCATTTATTTACGATCCATTCCTTTAATACAAGCATATTGTCACAGTTTTTTTTTACTTCAGTCAGCTTTCAAAATACCTACTGACTTGGCTAAGACCTCAGTTTGTTTTAGAATACCATTCCTGAAATTTTGAGCAAACTGGTTTCAGGTTGTTAGACAAATCGAGCCGAATACTTACCCTTAGAATTTGTATGAGGCAAAGAAAATTGAATAAGCTACCTGTAAAACAGATATGGCTAGTTTCATTATTACCTTCTTTCCATATCTGTCTTATTCTCAACACATAAGCCTGAAGGGAATTAATTGCAGGCGTGTGATCATTATACCCATTTTGTCCTTTCCCCTCGCTTGCAGGTAAGACCCGCACGAAGGACAAGTATCGCGTGGTGTACACGGACCATCAACGGCTCGAACTGGAGAAGGAGTTCCACTACAGCCGCTACATCACCATCAGGAGGAAGAGCGAGCTGGCCATTGCGCTCGGGCTCTCAGAACGACAGGTGGGTCGAGCAGAAAGTGAACCCATTCAAGACCAAGCATCACATACAATATGTGATTTAGGGCTTCAAAATTATTTATTTTTCAGGCATCAAAAAGAGAAAGACGAAGGAGCATAGTTTACATTTCTGCACAATATAAATCCATGTATGTCATTTGGCGGTTGTATCGCTTTCGAAATGATTTTTCAAAGCAAAATAAAGTTGAACTAAGCAAAAACCTTCAAATTGGCAACACGCTTGTGATGTGTTTGGGGAAAAGGGATAGGCCTAAGTGTAGACTATGAAAATAAATAAAATTATAGGACACTCATGACCGAGTTAACAATTTTGACTCAATCAGATAGCGATCTTCGTAGCACCAATATATTAATAGATATGTTATGAAATGTCAATTTTTATCAAAAATTTAGATTTAACTTGCTTAATTGCTAATTGCTAATTGTTTTCATACCGAGGTGGCCCCTTTGAACTATTAATTCTATGAATGTGAAGTAAAGTGATGGGACAAATATCTTATTCAGACATTTATGTACAGTGGTGTATTTCATTCTGTTTACATCTTTTTGAATTTTGCTCTAGGTCAAAATTTGGTTTCAAAATCGCCGAGCTAAGGAGCGGAAGCTGGCAAAGAAAATCAAGATGCAAGAGAACAAAACGTCACCCACACAACAACAACAACAACAACAACAACAACAACAACAACAGCAGCAGCAGCAAAGGCACAGCCAGTCGGTGATTAAACAGGCAGCGGAAGAAGCCGAGTCTGACCCGAGGCAGAAAGATTACAACCACAATAACAACAACACCACTCACCACAACCACCAACAGCAGCAACAACAGCAGCAACAACAGCAGCAACAACATCAACAACAGCACAATCAACACCACCACGCCATGCAGCAACATTCCATCACTCCGCAACACCATCACCAGCAACAACAACTTCGTCAGCATCACCTTCAGGTCACCGACCTCTCGGATACCAAACCCAAGATGCCGATTATCATCTCGACGATGAAGCCGTCCTCCATTACGACGACGACATCGACGACATCCCCGCCCGCGCTCGACGACGAGAGACGGCACGATGTCCTGGCCGAGGACGTGAGTGGTAGCAGCCACGCCCTGGTGACCGTACCCACCATCATCAGCAGCTCGCAGCAGATCCCGATCACTGCTGCCGACGTCGTTGGTATACTGGGTAGTAAGGCTACGGTTTTGCAAGCTTAAGTGATGAAAAAAACGCTTCTAGGGACTTTTATACACTCGCGCTAATAATCCTTTTAACTGTTTTATGGAACTTGCATGTATTCCAGAGGCAGAAAAGGAACAGAAATATATAAGGAGTTAAGAAATAGTATTCATAGTTTGCAAAGTCTTCTATCAGGACCTCGTTTATATCGTTTTATAATGATAACTCAAAGCGAAATAACGGTGCAGTTATTTATTGAATCAATTTTCAAATTGGCAACTTACTGGCAATGTTGAATCAAAATGTTGCTATTCAGATTATCGCAATCATTGCTACAAATTATATGTTTTACGTTAGTTTAATGTATGTGTGTTCCGTTTTTTTGGATAAAAATTTGACATTTTATAAATAGTGTTATTTGTGTCCATCGCGATTGTAATTAATGATTTATCCGCGTGTCCCCTCCTTCTTTCACATCATATCTTCATTCGAAGATTTCTATTTCCTAATCCTTGATCATGTTCGTTCATGTTCTTCTTTTTCTTCGGCTCATATTTCTTCTTGTTCTCCTTCTTTACCGTACGTTTATTAATTATAGGGTAATAACACACACTTTTTGTAGCTTCTGATAAAAGCCCACATTAAAAAAACGAATGTTTTGAATTCCTGGTCAGCCCCTGTGAAAAAGTATTACGTGTATTGAGCCTTTTTAGGTTTACGTATTGTGCAAGTACCGGTATTGCAATGTTCAAGTTAAGATTGATTTGAACAAACCAATAAATTCCCTTTGTATCTATTTGTTCATTTTTATTGGTTATTTTATTCCGATTTGCTTGTGGCAATTCTGATACTGAATTAAGTACTAGTCGGCTCAGTACTTTTGATGTTTATTATTTTGTAGGATATCTTTGCAGAATTTGATATAATTTTGTGTATACAGTACACATGCTAGGAAGTTTAAATGAAATTGATACAAATCAACTCCATTAACTATGCTAAATTACTGTATATTTTGATTTACATGTTTGTATTGTAAAATGAGGGGAAATGCTTCAGTTTTCTTTAAAAGCATTTGAAATAGATAACATGGCATGCAAATCCTATTAGAAATTGGATGATACCATATCATTGAAAATAATACAAAGAAGAAAAAAATTGCCAGAAATGTTGGTTCCATTGTACTATCTTTTTTTCATTTTTAGAAACGTTTCTAGGGTTCCTTTTTTTGGATCCGCTATGGATTTGTCCATATTTTAAGAGGCTTGGCCGGGCGTAGCTCTATCAATCGGACAAAATACACTGCTTGAAGAAAGCAGGATGCCTGATTGACCAACGTGTAAATAATGTATCATATGTTTGCTGTGTTCATGTTTAATACACAGGTACCTCACAATGCATCATACCATGTTACGTGTTGCCATCGTTACGGTATAATATGTATTTGTTTAGCCGAGTTGAATGCGCTGTATAATCGGGATCAGAGCCATGTTGCATAAAACTTACCATTGATGATAACTTTGCCATCAATGACAACTTCTATGGCAACCTCGAATTTGATTGACTGTGGAGCAACGTTATCATAGTAGTTACCATTGATGATAGCGCTACTATCAATGGTTAGTTTTATGCAACGGGGCCCAGAAGTACTATCACTTACACTCTACTTCAAACGAGATTCCTGCATGTAAAATGGGAAGGTTTTTCTATGTCGATCATCTCGTTAAAAGCAGAGTTTAAAGTAAAATGATAAACCCTGGTACAAATCTACGTTCATGTGAAAGCGATTTGTATGTACCGTTGTCGTTGCCGTTGCTGTTGCCGTTGCTGTTGCCGTTGCCGCTCATCGCATGTAGTTTGCCGCTAGCGATCTCCTACTGACTCCCTACGTAATATTATCATTATTACAATCGAGAGAAGGAAAACGCTTTCTATGTGACTCAACTTAATCCTTCATAAGAAACACACAATAACCACATGTACAATCTATTTTTCCTTTCAACAACTGAGTTTATTATATATTATTTAACATTTGTTCTGTAATTCATTTGACAATTTTATTAATCTTTAATTCATTTATTAAAAAAAGGTTTTAGTAAAATCAAACATCACAGCCCGAAGGCCGAATTGGGTTCGTTGTACAAATGTGACATATATAAATAGCTTGGTACATAATTTACATAGAAAGCTTATTATTACACTGGAAAAAATTATGTAACATTTACATTATGTAAAATATACTGTATATTACCGTTGAACATGCTCGAAAGCTTGTACATTTCAAGTAAAATTTTCATTTTTCTATAGTATATAACATTTTGTTACTTGTGTCATTATCTAGTCTATGTAATATAAATGTGGTACCACTTTCATAACAAAACATGTATTTAGGAATGTGGTGTGAGAAAAAAAACGTCACAGAATTATAATTCATGATTTTTGTACTGATTTTACTGCAATAGAATGATAAAAAATACTTTATTTAATGAACACACAAGTGTACTAGTAGTACTCGACATGAATATGATTTGTAAACTACTGCTATTAATCATTCTGGCCTATTGAGCTAAATATTCTACATTCCTATCCATACTATATTTTGTATATTAAGTCAAATGAACTAATTATTCTACATTCCTAAAAATAATTTATGATCATTCTATTTCGCTATTGGTTTGAATAAATGTCCTTTTTATCACATTCATGTAAATCATTTCGTACTGGCATGTCTACTTGGGTTATTCAACCGTATGTATCTACGTGTGATTGAAATCGATTTGTCAACAGCATACACCGTGAAAAACAAAGCGGGACTTATAGCAGTACAATGTAAGCCTTGTCATGTAAATGAGTACAGTACTAGTATAATACTGCCCTACTATGACAAAAGGAAGCAAGTGACAAATCACTCAAATCTGGGTTATTGGTACTCTAAGATTGTACCCAGCATTCCTAACATACGGTCAAAATCTTGACAAGAAATATACATCTTGCTGCGAGATATTCAATCTAACATGATGTGGTGTTGCACTGAGGCCAATGCAAATGACAGACACATTTTGCTGATTTACAAGAAAAGTCTCTTTTGCGAGTTGCTTCCTTTTGTCAGAGTAGGGCAGAATATACCACATTAGCGCCTTAACCCCTCAAGTACCACTTGTGAATTGTATTGCTATCAATGCACACGATTCCCATAGAGCAGTATTTTGTTTAGCATACAAAGGATTAAAACACCTTAATGAATTCAATGTGACATCTTCCATACAAGGCAGCTCAGGAAGATTAAAAAAAAAGACAGGACAGGTGACAGAAAATAGACAGAATGACATAGAGGGAGAAAGAAATGGAAAGGAAGAGAGGGGAAAGGGAGAGAACGAAAATGTGAGAGAGAGATAGGGAAGAGGTTGAAAAGATGACGATGACAATGTCAGGTAAAAAGGGTAGAACAAGAACAGAAAGAAAATGTTCAAACATACTTAAACGACAATTATTTTCCCACGAAGATAACTTTCTCAATGCCAAAACGTGGTCTTGTCGCAAAATTTTCCCCAGTGGGTGGGAGGACAGAGGCAGGAATAGCAGTCATTTGGGTCCTGGTAGCCGCCATTTTGGCAGTCCATCTTCTTCGTACACCCCCGGTCGCATTTGTACATGAGGTTGACGAGTTTCAGATCGTAGAAGCTAGGCTTGGTCCTCCAGTCGATGATCTGGTTCGGATGCCCCTTAACCGTGATGGTGGGCAGGGCGAAGTGCTTGGAAAACGCCTGGGGGAAGAGACCACCATGGAGAGTGGGTGAGTGCGATCATGGCGATGGGAAGTGGAGAAATGGTAGGAGTGAGCCGGTGAGGGACAGTGTGAAGTGAGAGGAAGTTGGTTGGACAGAGATAGAGAGAATACGAGAGATAGATAGAGATATGTACGGGAGGGGAGAAAAGGGGGAAAAAAGAGAAGCAACGGGAGAGATTGACAGAGCAGAGAATGAAATACGCATTCATTACAAACAAGATAAATCACGATGGATACAGAGCGAGAGAGAGAGAGAGAGAGAGAGAGAGAGAGAGAGAGAGAGAGAGAGAGAAGAAGAAGAAAGAGAAAGGAAGAGAGAGGGGGGAGAGAGAATGAAACAGAGAGGGTGGGAGAGAGAGAGAGAGAGAGAGAGGGAGAGAAAGAGGAAAGATGGAAAGAGAGAGGGGGGGGCAATTACTTTTTCGTGAACAAACTTATATAGCCTGTGCCGATTTTAAATCTAACCTTCTTTCCGATGACTAATTAGTTGCGTCATCTAGTTTTCCATGACATCTACAATGCTTGTATCAATTGATGTCAGAGTATGTACCTACATGAATACCTTGGGGTGGGGTGGGATTGGCCTGGAAAGAGGTCGGGTTGTTCGTAGTCTGGCTTCCAGGCATTTTCAATCAAAAATATGATATGCAATAAACGGATCTGGCTGCAATAGACTAATCATTCTCAATTCTTATTCCGGCTCGACGTATAGATAAAAGGAGAGGAGAATGAAAGAGTAAGTATTATTGTGAGTAGAAGACTCAGCTTGGATTTAAAAAAAATGTTTAAAAAAATGGAAGCCATGCTATTTTATCCGAAGTGGGGCACTATCAATTTGATAACTTTCATTGCTGAGTTGGCAATTACAATCATTGTAATAGGATTAATTTGGCAGAATTCTTGTTTGTTCGGCGTTTTCCTCCATCCATTTACGTGGCTTAAAGACTTCAGTTTCCTTTGAGGCGAAAACGCAAATAGACTTGAATTCGTCCCAAGAGTCCAATTAAAATCCCTGCCAAGTCTACGACTTTGCCGGCTAGGTGGCGCCGTTACAGTACCGTGATTACGAAAACTGGTTTATCTCACTTCGTTGATTTGCGTCCCTTCGTGGCGCCGTTACAGTTCCAAACAAAATAACATTAAACGAATATGATCTGCAGAATGCTACGATTACCTAAGATGAGCTGAATTTTCACACAGGTGATTTGTAAAGTTGTGTCATGATATTGTACATGACGTTGCTGAATTCTTCGTCAAATGCGATCATATGTGCGCCTGACTCGTGGTTGGGTTTGATATTGAAGCGATATGCAGTATTAAAGGCCAGGTCACACCGCCCGAACTTTGTTGGAGCGTTCCTCGACCGATAGGGAGAGGGGGCCGAATTTCGACACTTTCGGAGTGGTAGGAGGGACCATCAATGGTGGCCGAGCGTATACGGCGTTGCCTTAACTTCTGTTAAACGGTGGTGAACGGTAACGAGTGGTGACGATTTTTTTTTTCTTCACCGCTCCAGGAACGCTCCAGCAAAGTTCTGGCGGTGTGACCGGGCCTTAAAATGACACAAAATTTAAAATACATCATCTAGTGCCATGGTAGGTTCTATGGGTTTTGTTAACGGGATTGTTTCGAATTATCTTGAATATTATTAACTCCGTCTTAGCCAGAGTCTCTACTGGCCAAATGAGATTATATGTATTACCCAGTTACCAGTGAAAATATGCCTCAATGGTGCAAAAAGAGTCATTCAGTGAAGGAAGAATGTCCATTTTATGCACTGTAAAAAATAACTGTAAATTAACAACATTTTCGACTTGTAAAATTACAAGTTTTGGTTGTTTTTCCATTATTACGGTATTTTTCTTGTAAAATTGCAGGGGAATCGTTTTTGTCTACGAAGTCGGCTTAAATTAACGGTTACAAGTACATGTAACTGTTAATAAACAGGAATCGCGTAATCATACAGGCCATCCTGTTTATTTACGAATTGTTCCCATAGTTCCATTTTCAGCAACGAGAATTTTCCTGTAAAAAAACAACAAATTCCTTAATTAAACAACATAAAACAAATAATACTGTTGATCAACATGTTTCTCGTATATCAATGGCCTTCCTTGTTCACTAACAGGAAGTTCTCATATAGTTCTGGACACTGTAAAACTAACTGTAAATTAACAGTCTTAGTTTGACTTGTAACATTACAAGTTTGGGTTGTTTTTCCATTATTACGAAATTTTTCTTGTAAAATGGCAGGGAAATCGGTTTTTTTTAGGAAGTCGGCTTGAATTAACGATTACCAGCTCGTGTAAATGTTGATAAACAGGAATCGCGTATTCATACAGGCCATCCTGTTTATTTACGAATTGTTCCCATAGTTTCATTTTCAGCAACGAGAATTTTCCTGTCAAAAAGCAACAAATTTCATAATTAATCTACATAAAACAAATATTACTGTTGATCAACATGTTTCTCTTATATCAATGGGCTTCCTTGTTCACTAACAGGAAGTTCTCGTATAGTTCTGCACACTGTAAAAAATAACTGTAAATTAACAGTCTTTTTGACTTGTAAAATTACAAGTTTTGGTTGTTTTTCCATTATTACGGTATGTTTCTTGTAAAATGGCAAGGAAATTGTTTTTTTCTATACACTGTAAAAAATAACAGCAAAACTATAGGATTTGTTTGCCCGTGAAATTACAAGATACTGCCGTTGCATTAAATTTACTGTCTTTTCCATGTAAAATAACTGTAAGTTTCTTTCTCTACAGGAAGTCAGCATATGTTCTGGTATTTTAACGAGCTACTTTGTTAAATTACAACTTATTACGTCATTTTCATTTTCAATGAATATTCATTAGCATAATTCTGTTAGCAAGGCATTTAGAAAATAACAATTATCAATGAAATTGATTGCTATTTTATAGACTATTTCAATTGTGAATGTAATGGCATATTAATAGAAAATGTTTAATCTATAGAGGATCGCTAATTGAATTGATAGTACTATCAAAATGTTAATTTATCTGTCTAATTAGTGCATCTTTCCGCAAGTACTAACCATAACGAAAGTATGTATAAATAGGATGCCCTATATAAGAATGTCCAAGCAAGTTAATGACAGTTAGTGATAATAGGTGTAGGTTAGATTAGGCTTATTGTTAGATTAGGAGTAGGCTAGGATTAGGATTAGGCTATCCAAGTATGTATTAATTAATTAATAGGATTTAATTAAACGGGCATTCCGGTTAAAAAGCGGAAATATTTTTTTACAGTGATAGGAAGTCGGCTTGAATTAACGGTTACCTTAATTAAGTCAATGTCAAAGAACAGGAATTCCATTAATTTAACAACATTTTATTACATGATAACTACAGGAAAGGACTGTCAATTTACAGAGCACTTATTAACGGGAACCTGTATTTTAATAAGGCTGTATAAAAACGGGAATGCGACACTGTTAAATAACAAGGTGGTCAATAACGGGAACCTGTATTTTAATGAGGCTGTATAATAACGGGAATGCGAAACTGTTCAATAACAAGGTGGTCAATAACGGGAATCTGTAAATTTACACTGACTGTAAAAACACTGTATGAGGATGTGAAAAAACGGGAGTTCCTGGCGTCCCGGACTGCCAGGAAATTTCCCGTAAAAAAACGGTAATATTTTTTACAGTGTGGTAGCCGTTGCGAAAACTCCAAGCCAATATGTAACTGCACGTATATCACGGCTTTTAAGTATTGCTGACTAAAAGACTAGTAACACTTTAATCCTCCATAACTCTCTTATTTCTTATCCGTTATTTTATTGTCCGATTTTTCTGATGTTTCTATGGCAGTTTGCTTTGTGTAATCGTGCGTTACCGAGATTTCCCTCGTGAAGCGTAAGTCAGTTTGGACTATGTTCTGCCGTACCCCCCACCCCCCCCCCCCCCCCCCCCATCGCCAACCCGCACCAGGTCCCCACAATTCCTCCTGTTCCTATACTTGTTTGTGTCATCATAGCTGCACCGCTACCGTCAGCACTTATTCACCAGTACGCGTTATGTCATTGGTAATGTTGAGATTAACAGTGTCAGAAAAGGACAATGCGTTCTGTCGTTGTTGATATCAACAGTGTCAGAAAAGAACAATGCGTTATGTCGTTGGTAATGTTTATATCAACAATGTCAGAACAGGACAATGGAATAAGCAATCAATTAATCATCACTGAATGTGCCAAGATTTTTTTATTCAGAAGATATGTACTTGAAATATGTACTGATTGTACTTTCAAAGACTCGAATGCTTGATTGTCACAAAACGTGGTCTTCGGTTGGATTAAAATGTTGACTTATTTCATCTGTAGTAATCATATTACATTTGCTATTTCTGCGCTTGTGCCAAAATTGGGGAAGAACCTTTCCTTTATAGCTTGCGCCCTAAATGTTTTAAAATAATCAATGCCTTTTGATAAATAACGAATAATGTACGAAATTTTCTTATAGTCTGAAAGGACCCCTTTACTTACGTTGAACGGGTAGTGCATAATGGAGTTGATGTCATACGGCACAGCTCTCATTAGATCCTGGTCGTAGAGGGACGGATTGCGGACGATGCCAAAGGACTGTTGGAGGTTCACGTGGCCCTCGATGTTATCCCAGTGGATGTCGATGTATCGATCTCGATCAGGGGTCTGATGTTGGTGCCGCATGCCGACAGCGTGGCCCAGCTCGTGTACCATGGTGTAGGTCTGTTCACGTGTAAACAAATAAATAAACAAACGACTCGGTAAACAATTGATAGGAGCAACTGATTTGGAGGGGATGATGTATGACGATGTATCTATCTTGATCAGGGGACTGACGCTGGTGCCGCATATCGATAGCGTGCCTGAGGTCGTGTACCATGGTGTAGTTATATTAACATGTAAACAATTAATTAAACAAACAAATAGATGAACAAACAGATAAACAAGCGAATAATAAACAGTCGAAGAAAGGTGAACGGGAGAATGGACTTGGTACATGGGGCTAACGCCGCTGTTTGGATAGGGTTGAGAGTATGTCTGTCAAGACATATACAAATTTACTACTTTACATTAAATTAGGACATGAAATATTGGTTTAAAGAAGAAGCCGGTGGGTTGATTGGTGGTTGTTCGTTTCACATAAGACTCTGCCAACTCAAGATTGAACCATACCAGGTGAAGAGCGCATCGCGAACAAACTAAACATGGGAAGTATTTTGTGATGACTGGGCAAGAAATGCGAGAAAACAACAACGCCGTTTTAAGCACAACATGACACGGAAGACGATACGAATTTGGACCTTAACGCACACGAAAATGTCGCAAAGGACACGAATAGTGATACAACTTTAAATTACACGAGGGAGTCGATAGCATGACGGAACTATTAGAGCAACAACATAAATAAAAAGCACAAGATAATGTGATTACTGAATGTCACCGCCATACATGGAGCTCCGGAAATAGCAACGTATGACCTAGAATACATAACTGTTCGACTTCCATTTAAAGAACATGACATATGAAACGTTGGTGGTGGTGGTGATTTTGGACGTGTTTTACAATCGAGTACGTCATTCAAACAATACGGTACCGATTGTAACCCCAAACCTTGTCCGAGGTTTGTCCGAGTAGCAATAACTAATACGTTCAGAGTGCGTTCCACCCATTGAAAATCAATTACGAAATACAGGTGAATGTAATGACGCGTCGCTTCGCTGTTATGGGGAAGTTGTGAATACATTACGAAAATCGATTACTGGCATGTGGTAGCTTCATTAACATGAGTATTACAACATAAAAAAAAAGATAACTTAACAAAATAAATCACAAAGATATTTGCATACCCATTGAGGACATGCCGACAGAAGATGGCGACCTTTGACCCTGCGCCCGAGAAACGATGTGCACACGTCACGCTTGTTGATGTACAGGCGGTCCGAGTGGCCGAGTTGCTTAGCAACCCGCTCGTTGTACTGCACAAAATGGATGCACGTGCCCTCCTCCCATGCCGTCATCCCTCCATAGATCTCCCGCTGCTCGCTCTCTGGGAGTGACAACGATAAAAAGTTAGGAAAGTTTGTGCTCTAGTTGCTGTTGTTTATTTAATGTGTGATTATCATACGTTTGATGAGTGTGATTATTAGTACTAATCATTATAGTATGATATAGTATATCGTTTATAATCCTTTACAGGATATTCCTCTTTCACTGGTTCAAGTACAAAAATACATACAACATACATAAACACAGACATAAACAAAAGATACATAGATATACGATTACATATTATAAACATGAACATATATACAATGCTTGATCAACACATTACTTTCCTCTTCCCCCCCCCCCCCCCTAATTTCTTCTTCGTACACTCACTATTGCACTTTGGCTCTTTCGTTTATATTCTTTCTCTCATTTCCTTCTTCCCCTTTTCTTTTTCATTTATTTGTTCCTCTTATGCATTTTCTTCTTATTCTCCTTCTCCTTCTTCGACTTCATAATGTATTCTCCTTGTCGGTTTCTTATTTTCGTTATCATTATCATCATGGTTCCGACCAGTAAAAGCGAATTCCATAGCACTAATTAGCCTTTACTTGGGCTTCAACACATAACCTTAGTATTAAAAACATGAAGCAGGAAACAATACTTTATCGTGACCATGGTGACAGAATAAGTCATTAAATTCCACTTTGCACTATCTTAGCTTCATTTTCAAGTTGTTAGTTGTTACAATCTGCTTCATTCGTTAGAGTCAGTCCCTCTGTGTGGGGGTATGGACAATATCCGAGATTTGCGTCAATATCATCAACACAGATTGAACAGTAATCAATAATCATGTCTTAATCTTCTCATTAATGACGTCGGGAATGATGAGGGATCTGAGAGGCGTTACCACTCGACTGGAACACAAATGCGCCTCTTTTAATCCCGGGTGACCTCTCTTAATCTCTAAGCGGAATTACTTTGTAAGGACAGATTCCTAACACGTGATGCCATACAAGTGCATGCAATCAATGACCTATCATTATCATTAGATGAAAAGATAACATTCTTGGAGCTTAGGTTTCCATTGGTAATCAAGATGCGCTTTGGGTGTGTGTTTTCCTACATGGAATTACAAAAATTGACTCTTTTTCTACGCTTGGTGCAGGCATAACACCGAGAGGGTATCATTAGTCATGTCATCTGTAATAAAGGAGGATTCGTCTTAAAGACAGAACTGAAAAAGAGAAAGATATAAATGTACACCATACCAATGCTTTGATATGTGATAAGTTACCATTGGTCATCGTAAAGTAATGCCTGAGTGTTTATTTCATCTAAATCCAATTTAATATATACATAAATATAATAAGGACTTCCCTTTCACGCTGTACGATGTGAGCGTTCAATTGTGTCTGGGTACAGAAGTTACCGTATGTGCATGTGGCCGAGAAAAGCTAAGTGTGTGTGTGTGTGTGTGTGTGTGTGTGTGTGTATGTGTGTGTGTGTGTGTGTGTGTGTGTGTGTGTGTGTGTGTGTGTGTGTGTGTGTGTGTGTGTGTGTGTGTGTGTGTGTGTGTGTGTGTGTGTGTGTGTGTGTGTGTGTGTGTGTGTGTGTGTGTGTGTGAGGAATATTTTATACCCTTTAAACAAACAAAATCTTTTAAACCGTTGTGTACCACATGTGACCTTTTTTTTTACAAGTATTACACATAAATCCAAATAGAGCAGCAGTTTATATGGCAAACAAAGTGTTAATCATGACAGAGGTGGATTTTGAATGGTAGATAAAACTTACACTGCCTCCATTCTCATATGATGTATGTTATTCCATATCCTATCATTTCATATCATTTCTTTAGATTGTATTACGTCACATCATAATACATCTGTTATCAGTCGCAATCAGCTAATGTTAGGATATATGATATCGTCGCATATCAAATTTTTATGCACGTTGTATCCTGTAATATCGTAGGTAACAGCATGTGAGCGCATGGGGGCACAAACATCTTCACATCACCGCTTTTTGCACTACACATTGAAATAGGCCACCCTGTCTTTGTATTTCACAAACTGGGGGTGCTTCACCAAGCTCTTCGTAAGTTACGAACGACTTTACGAACGACTGGTGATCCCTTCTTGTGCTAAATGCGACACCACACTTTGTTCATTGAGAATCTAATTTAGCACAAGAAGGGATGATCAGTCGTTCGTAACTTACGAACAGCTTGGTAAAACACCCCCCTAGCCGTATAAAGTACGTTGTTCTTGACATTCATGCAAAGTTCTGCGAGAGGGATGCACGATAATAGCTTTAATCTTCTTACCACTATAACTATTGGTCATCTCGTACGGAATGATACCAAAGGGCCAGAAGTACTCAGGTTCGATCGCTTTCCTCTTGGCTCGAGCAAAGAGTCTGTTAACACGCAGAGGGTACTTCTCCATAAGCGGGTACTCATTTTCCTGTCAGAAAAATAGAAACATAAGAAAAATAGGATATTGTTTATTTAACAAGACGCACCAAAAAAAAATCGAAAGTCAAGTGGGATAAATTATGTATCTCTTGTTGTTTTGTTGTCATCACTATATTTGGTTTAGCATGACTCTTAATTTTTCTTTACAAAGATGCAAAAAACATTAATATGTATGCCTACTCTCCCGAGAAGAAAAAAAGCTTTCGGTAACACCACGTGGTTGTTTTCTTTCAGGACATTTATCCCATTTGAGAGGTAAGAAAAGGGAGAAGTTGTAATTTTTAATTCTCCTGAAGAGAGAAGCAAAGACAAGTGTTATATTATGACTGTCCTGCATGATAAGTACAGTGTATTTTCACTTTGATCTTGCCCACTTTCGGTGATTTTATGGTGGCATGATCATTGTTGTTGTTTTTTTTTGGGGGGGGATTCAGATTAACATTTATTCACGATATAAACGTTATATTCCTTTAATACTTAATCTATTTAATTGAACGTTGTATTTTGTTTCGTTATGTTAAATATTCCAACTCAAAATGAAGACTATGTGGCTTATATATGTATTTGAATGAATACATTAAAGAATACTGCAACACAAAAACAACGTGGCGGAAGTTAAAGGGTTACTAAATTAGAAAAATAAGCTCCCTCTAATCTATGTAAAATTATCCACTTCAAACGACTTTCACATTTGTTTGCCGTTTGCCGCAATAAAGTCTCATTTTGAAGAAAATTTGAAGAAAAAAATGCACACCTCCAAGTGACGTTAGAGGAGTCAAATACCATAAAAGACTCCGCTGTGTTGACGGAAGTCAACAATAGACCATTTTCGTAATGTATTCACAACTTTCCCCTAACTGTTAACGTGTTATTGCATTCACCTGTATCTTGTCATTCAGATTCAATGGATGGAATGCACTTTGAATCTATTAGTTGTTGCTACTCGGACAAACCTCGGACAAGCTTTGGGGTTCCCATTGGTAACGTATTGTTTGAACTGTTTGAATAAAATTTGCATACATAACGAAAAAGGTCAAGGCCCTATTAGAAATTATTGTTGACTTCCGTACAATCTAATTTTAACAGCGGGGTATTTTATGGAATTTGACTCCTCTGACGTCACTTGGAAGTGCGTGTGTGTTTTTTTTTTTCAAATTTTCGTCAAAATGAGACTTTATGTGAAATTCGTTTTTAATGGATAATTTTACATAGATTAGTGAAAACTTATTTTTCTGATTTAGTAACCCTGTAAGATCGTGTCACTCCTTGTGAAGACTCCAACAATGCAAACGGTCCTTGATCCTAGGAGTACAAACAGTGGTTGGCACTAAAACACTAAAGTAATGTAGATTCAAATCACCTGTCATCTATGTAACTTCACTTTACCCTCTCAATACCGAGCAATTGTAGTTTCATATCAAGTGCGACATGGTTTATCACATGTGGGGCTGAGGTGGTTAAAGCACATCCCTAGTAAGACACCGTGCCAGCTCGGGGAACCCATTGAATAAGTAATACATCTCCGACCAGGGTCACATAAAGTATGACAGTTCAGGCCGGGGAGGAACAATTCAATAGACGGCGCCAGGTATTCAGGTGTTTGCATTGTTGCTTCAAATTTGTATCCATTCTTGGCTCGCTCACAACTTTCTCTGCTTTGTGACACTGACGAAGAACATGGACGGATATGGGACTGTCAAATAACTACAGATGTATTTTTTTACTTGGTCAAGAAAAAAAAATCAAGCTTTTTCTTCATTTTAAAGATAGAGCTTTGATTTTGACAAATAGGAGACCTTTTTTTTTACAAGGTATTTATTATAATCATGATAGGTAGTTCTGCTGTCCCCATCATAAGTTGTACCACATGTAGCCGTATATATTCATAATTATGAGCATAATGAGTTACATCTCAGCTTCGCATCGCGAAGCTGACAACAGGCAGATAACCGGAAGTACTTCACGCACCACGTGCATGACACATTTTGATTGAAACAAGGTATCATGTTTCTCCGAAGAGAGAAGGTGTCCCGTGTATTTTAGCTCACCGCAGGCCTAAATAAATACTTCCCTTCTACATCATACCCGCGTAAATGGCGGACATACAACATGAAGCGGTCATACGCCGACCGAGATTTGTGCTTGTTTTCCCATCCTTTGCAGAGGTAATCTTGTGAGAGGGGCCCCTGGGCAGTAGTGTGTTTGTGTTTGTACTTACATATGTGTGTATGTGTGTATGTGTGTATGTATGTGTATGTGTGTGTGTGTGTGTGTGTGTGTGTATGTGCGTGTCTCTCTCTCTCTGCACGCATGTACGTATGTGTGTTTGTCTATGTGTGTGTGTGTGTGTGTATGTGTGTGTGTGCGTGTGCGTGTGTCTCTTGCTCGCTCTCTCTCTCTCTCTCTCTCTCTCTCTCTCTTTCTCTGCACGCGTGTACGTGTGTGTGTTTGTCTATGTGTGTGTGTATGTGTGTGCGTGTGTGTGTGTATTTGTGTGTCAGTGTGTGTTATATACTATGTATTGATATTGATATTTTTGAAGAATATATTTTTTAAAGCTACAAATCGAGTCAAGTCAACCCACGAGTCCCTTCCTGTCAGAAGCAGAAACAAAGAAGCATTGGTTTTGTAATGCCCGGATGAGCCCTTAAATGCGTCATCAATGCTACTTTTATGGCAGTTACTCGTGGATTAACAGATGTCGTGTTCTGAATTAATCATCTGATAAACACCAAGTTTTAAGGACCAAATTTGACCATAAAATTGACAATCTCATTAAATATGCAAAGGAATACAATCATCAAGAATAACAATTGATACAATGTCACAAAACCTGTTTCTAGGAAATTGACATCCTTTGACTAAATGTGTAAATTTCAGCTTGATACGCGCTGTAACTTTTCTAAAATGACTTTTCAAATGTTTTAAAAAAATGTAACATCTAAAATATGCGTGCGTGTCTGTAGGTCTGTGTGTTTTTTCTATCATAAGACTTCACATCAATAAACATGTACATGTAAACAAAATATACATTCATAAATACAAAAGCTGACTGATATATATTTTGCCATGATGTATTAAACTGTCAAGTTCAATGAAAAACGTGCATATCTTAAGCTATTTTTTGCACGCGTTTTGGTTAGAACAGCCTTTTTTTGTTCGCCAGCTTATTGGGCGGAAACTGTCAATCATTCCGTTGTTAAGGGATGAAAATGTGGTACATGCCATGACAATGACAATCTGCTAGATAGGCGTTTCCAGATACATTGTTGTAACATTACTTTTTAACTCTCTCATTACACTCGGCATGAAGATGTGTTGTAAGCCAATTGGGTTTTCAAGGCATGGTAATGTAAGGGTTAAGGTATACCGTATAATAGAAAAGGGAGAGCAGTAAAAGGAGAATAACGAATAAAAGATGATAGTGAAAACCCAGAGAAGTGACGAAGTGCTACTTTGAGCTGAAAATGTACACAGTTATGCAGTATTTTCGTTAAACAAGTTAAACATATCCAGACTGTTTGCAGCTTCAGTTTTATATGTAATACCAGCAGGCCACGTCTTTCACATATTACATTCATGTTTATGTTAGAAAACGAATACATTTTGATTTTCATTTGTGGCATTATGTAATAGACGTTGATCTGTATGCTATATGTCTGACACGCGGTTAAAAATGCGGCGTCACTAATCCTCAAGCTTAGTGTGAATACGTTAACAGGATCTGGTTTCTAGTCTGTGAGTTATTTCTACCCGCTAATTAAACTATGTAGGTTAATTAGGTGTTAATGACGCGTATAGCACGTGCCTTCCGATTCAAATTTCCAGTGAACGGGGGAGGGGGAGGGTGGTCACACTGGCCTCACACTCGTATTTGTTGTTGCATATCGAACCTTCATGAGGATAAGTACGTTGTGAGGGGGGCGGCGGGGAGGGGCAAGGGGCGAGGACAATCTCCGTATTTTATCATTATTTTAATCAAATAATGTTTGGGTTTTATCTTAAAGTGATTAACATGATCAAGACAGCTACAGCGTACCAGGATTTCTTTTTAAATGTAAATCAGTCTGGTCCCAGGAAACAGCAATACCTTATCAATAATTGATCAACCCATGAGCTTTCTCTATCACTGTTTCCTAAAGTTATGAGATGGGGCGTAGCGGAGCATCGATTGGGGTTCTCAGTCTTCACACCACCACCACCGTCTCCTTCCCTCGTCGCCCCCTTCCCTTATTCTAAGAAGAACCCCTTTGCTAAGCTACGCAAAAAAAAATAGGGTGATGTCATCATGATACATATAAAAGGGGCACATCTTCATGAATGCACCGACCCACGGGACATCCGAAGCTATCTTGATAATGAGATAAATGGTTCCACGTGTCTTCAGGGGTTGAAAGGGGCAATGCGCGTAGACCCCCCCCCCCCGCGCCCCCCCCCCTCCCCACCACCAACTACTATGTCCCCACCCTACTCGTAGCTAGACCCCCACGAGCACTCAGTTCATGAACTTGCCGTGAATGGGCCGTGCGCACTGTGACTTCATTTTTTAACTCATTGCATGACACATGTTACCTTTTTCCACAAGTAATTCGCATAATTTCCTTACACGTAGAATGGGGTTTTCTGGCATACAAAGGGTTAAACATGTTAAAAGTGATGTAGCCCTTTCGCAGGCATGGGACATGTTACATGTACACTTACCATCAATAGTAACTACAATGGCAACAGCCAATGAGCTCTCATTATTGCACCTATTGCCATGATAGGTACCATTGATGGTAAGTTACAATAATTGAAAACGTATATGCAACATGGTCCAGGGGTGTAGAGTTGTGTAAATATCACCGCATTTAAGAAAATACTGTTTAAGAACTTCACTTCACTTCACCAAGGACGGAACATAGGTAAGCAAAAGCTTTAAAAAATGTCCCGTAACATAATTGAGAACACCATACGAAATTATCTTTGTAAACAACTGACGATAGCTTGCTCGGAAAAGAAGGAAGAAAACAAAAAAGGGGACCACGTAACGAGAGGAGGAAAATAATGAAGCATCCACTCTTCCCTATTGTAGATGACGCGCACAATAAACAGCCGCGATCAGCTGTGCTTAATCTTCAGTTCGAAATGAGCGTTTTTAGCCCACACTGCAATTAGAGCGGAAACGTTAGATTTGCACATTTCTAAGCTAATTGAATTAAAAATGAGCCCGAAACTTAAATTCCTAATACCATGAATACGTGAGGGGGGCATGTCAGTATGAAGAGGGGGATACAACAACGCGAAGAAGTATTTCGAAGGGCTTGTTTCTAAAAAGAACTAAATCCATTTTTCTTTTTAAAAAATAAGTTATCAATATCAGTACAATGAGAAGCATAACATCTTTTGGAGGAACAAGAATTTAAGGCTAATTACACGAGCAAGACCAACTATTGCATGTTCTAAGTTCAGTCTTCTATATGCGCCTGTACAAAAACAGATCGATATATATTTCTGTCGAGTTTTCAAAATGGATTTAGGTCCTTTGGGGAATTAACTCCTCATAGGCATCCACGAGAGAACAAACGCCCTGGAAAACTAATTTAGGAGCAAATGTGTTTATGAGCACTTCAACGAATGACGGAAAACAGATATTATTCGGGAAACAATGGCTTTGTAGTCTGGCGATCGTAATTAGCGCTAATATCGCATTAGCCAATTAAAGACCCCCACTGCATCGCTCTGCGCAATATGAAGAGAGGCGAAAGGGTACGCGGGGCCAGCTCAAACGAGTTAATAGAACTATTAGTGATTTACTCAGGAGTACTAGTTTGTCCATGAGCTCCTATGTTCACGCTAATTGGCAGTTTTAAGTTAGACTTATTGTATCAACTTAAATAATCGCTTTGATTTAATGGAATCTTAAAAGCCGTGTGGTTTTGGACAGTTTATGGACGAAGTTGTCAGACCATTGTAAAATGACATTAAACTTGCGTTTAATGTTTTGATATACGATTGGCATTAAATATCCTCCATCAATATTTCCATGAATTTGGTTTTGTTTGGTGCAAAGTAGCGCAACTGTGATTGATTATTTTCGGTCGGCTCTTGAGACCATGCTAAAGGAGACCTCAGACGCCGCGATCCGATCAGTCGTGCGACTCTGCGACTGGCTGAATCGCAGGACCATTGGATTGTGTGTAAGTAGGTGACGTCACACTTCTGGTCGTAGGCCCTTACGACTGCACAATCGTGACAAAAATCATGTCGCCTGCGGTGGCCGTAAGACGTTAGTAAATTGCCAGGGCGTTCGTTCAGATGTAATCATCCTCAGCTGCGACCGTGTATTCTTGTATCTTCGTGAAATCTTCCTGTTTTATTCATATTTTTGTTTCCTCTGTTTATGTCTCTCTCTCTCTCTCTCTCTATCTCTCTCTCCCTCCCTCTCTCTCTCTCGCTCTCACTTACTCTCCCTCTTCCTCTCTCCCTCTCTCTCTCTACCCCCCCCCCCTCTCTCTCTCTCTCTCTCTCTCTCTCTACCTCTCTCCCTCTCTACCTCTCTCCCTCTCCATCTTTCTCCCTCTATCTCTACCCCACCCCTCTTTCTCTCTCTCTCTCTCGTCCTATCTCTCAATCCCTCTCTATCGTATTCAGTTTCAAATGAGATAATATATATCATATATATCAACATCAAGACCCTCACAAATCATAATACAAAATTGATAAAATAGGTGGGAACATATTTTCAAGGACACGACTTCTACGGGCTGTTTCAGATCAGGATCAGTTTCAGATGTGTATTCAGATCAGTCCACTCACCCTCTTGTCACATATAAGATATGTACATGACACATGTGCTGTTAGCCTGCGTATACAGTCAATTGATATATGTGCAGTATAAGTAATACATTTTCTCTGTATATTTTTCTATGCGAAGAAATGAAAGGAAAAACGGTAGAATTTAACCATATGTAATACCATACGGTAAAATATTCCTTTAAAAAATGCGAATAGTTGTTTCGGACATGTTAGCCTACTTCATTTTTATTTTTTTAAGCATTAAATATAAACATAAAATATCTTAATAATTAAAAGAGTCATATTGCCGTACAAATCCTCAATTGAAAGTACATGTATAACCGTTATACACGCTCCCTATTACGCGATATGACATGCAAGATTTTTAGGCCTATATTTATGTTATTTTCGTCTGTTATGTTTCGTTTCCACAAAGCATATACTCATTTTGACAACTTACCAGGTTAATTAAGGCCTATACCATTTACATTTATTTATATATGATAAATTACTGCCAATTTTCAAATGTTGTTGTGTATATGTATAATCGTATCAATTTCGTTTATTTACTCAGTGTGTTTGACATTATTTTAATGGAATTAAATTTGCTGCTTTCAATAAAAGAATCATGATATAGATTATAACACATGCTTGCGGTGATTGAGTGCACTGGCTGATTGTACTGGTTGCAACTACATTGGCTACCTATTGCCTTCATGGAAAATGCTTCCCTGTGGTGTTAATGTGTCTTACTTATGTAAGAACTGATAAATGACACATTCATGCAAATAAAAGCCACGCGTACTGTTGAAATTCCGTAAGCGGAAACCACAAGCTTGTGTCAGCAAACATCTCTGGCGATCTCAGCTCTTTATAGGAAACCCCTTCAATCTTTAAAGGGATAGCTCACCCTGAAGATGAGTTGGTTTCAATAAAAGCAGAAATATAAAAGAAACATATGATTCTATAAATTGGTCTTATTTCTGTTTTTTTTATGAAGGATTTTGTTATCTTCATAGAGGTATGTGTGTAAAAACGTGTTTCTAATGATGTATCAATCAAAATTGACATGTACACACAAAAATTGTACACAACATTAGAATAGAATAGAATTAGAATAGAAAAATACAATTTTGATAATATCCTGAAAAATACTCCCACGTGGTGTTACCGAAAGTGTTACTATTTTCTAAACAGTGTTTATGAGTACACTCTCGCCGTGAAAACATTCATAGAACATTTAATGAACATCATTTATGCACATTGTTTTATTTTCGAGACTGAATCAACGAAGATCCCTACATTGCAATGGGTACGCACTACCCAGATATTGAGGTGTCGCAAGTGTGTGTATCAATTGGGATACATTACACGCAGCAATTCGTTTTCGGCTGCTGAATATGTACACAAATCTAAGTCTATCCTTGTATATATGATTTGTGTGCCAGCATACAACTACCCGTCCTTCTCTACAAGGAGCATCTGTTGTTGAATTGAGGCTAACCAATCTATTTTCAATGTTATGTAGTTATACGCCTTTCAGAAGACGTGAAAATAATTGTATTGATATCGTATTCCATTATCCTTTTCAAGCTATCAACATATTGAGTTACGTCGTGATAATACTTTAATGTGCAAGAGTTGAGTAATAGTAAACATGGTAAATGATCCATAAGAAACGGCGATATGAGAGAATGTGTAGGCACCAGGGCACTGTAGAGAGGATAAACTTGGTAAAGGAATGTAACGTTTTATTTATAAACAATATAATTGGAGCTCTATCTGTTCGCATGTTACAAAGTTTTCTATAGAAAGTGAGATTCCAAACGATGGGTAATAATTATGCGAGTACCCCACAAGAATCATAACAGCGCGCAATGAAGAGGCCTAGTAATCATTATTCATGGTGTGTGTTATTACAGCAACATGGATGTTTTTTGTTACTTGATATGACTTTGACATCAGGGAGCGACGAAACTTTATAATAACCAGAAGGAGTTTAAGGAGGAAGGAAGGAGAGGGAGAGGGGAGTGATGGGAGAGGAGTAGGAAGAAGAGGGGAGGAGGAGGAGGGAGGAGAAATGGGGGAGGAGCCGGAGGAGGGGGAGAAGGGGGAGGAGGAGGGGGAGGAGAGGGAGGAGGAGGGGGGAGGAGGGGAGGAGGAGGAGGGGAAGGGAGGGGAGGAGGAGGAGGAGGAGGTGGAGGAGGAGGAGGAGGAAGAGGAGGAGGAGGACGAGGACGAGGAGAAGGGAGGGGAGAAGGAAGAGGAGGAGGAGGAGGAGGAGGAGGGGAAGAAGAAGAAGAGAGGAAGAAGAAGAAGAGGAGAAGGAGGAGGAGGAGGAGGAGAAGGAGGAGAAGAAGAAGAAGAAGAAGAAGAAGAAGAAGAAGAAGAAGAAGAGGAGGTGGAAGGGAGATGGGGAGGAGGAAGTTGGGAAAGGAGACGAGGGGGAAGTGGAAATCAATAGGGAAGCAAATAATGAAGCATAGCTACTAACTGACTAGCTGCATTGTAGAAAGAATCACAAACGTACTCATGGCAATGTCGTGGTATTCTTGTATATTGACGATATTTGATACTTTTACCCTGATGATGTATTTCTAACTGTATAACATGTATGCTTACTGAGAGCAACTACACTGATGAGATATCATATACGGTATATCATATCTCACTACCAAGGAAACAGTATAATCTTTATTTGTTTACATATACAATGGTGAACGTATACCACACACGCTGGTGATGAGGACAATACCTCCTTGAACTCTTGAACGTACTGTCAATTGCTCCTTTTTTACTCAAAATAACTCGGGTGAGCAAGAGAAAAAACGACCGAAATAACACGGGAAAGGAACAATCGCATAAACGGCATGGAAATAGGAAGGGGGGCGGAAGAGAATAAAGAAAAAAATAATCGCTGCGGAAAGCCGGATTACGCGTCATGTCGATATTTTCGACAATTACTGATAACATTAATATTAAGAATATTGGTGTTGAACAACAAATATATCACTAATGGTAGAACATGTTTTTAAAAAAAAGTACAAAAAACGCTTTACAATAGTTTTTTTGTATCTCAGAATTACAGTAATCAGCTTTGGAAGCATTGGAACTATTTTCTGATTTTATCTGAGTTGATAAACAGCATTTCCCCCGTTGTTATGAAACAAACTTTTAGAACGAAAATCATGCATGTTATTTTGTGCACGAAGATACAGTGATAGTCATTAAACGGTTTTATAAATCAGTAGAGATAGTTAAAATCAAGTATCACACAAGTTATAACGTGTTATGGTTAAGTCTGGTAATAATGTGCCAAATTGCTAGCATTGAATGACATAACTCATGAACAATGTCGGTTTTTTTTTTAACTAACCTGATCAACGTGGTATCCTTCGAAGTGTGTGATGAAATAGTTCATTTGTTCCACGCTGACGTTATTGAGTGTATTACCGAACGGGGAATTCCCGAATTCCTTTCCAGCGGTCACGCCCTTCCGCTGCGGGTAAGGGAAGGTGGCCACGCCCCCTTCATCCTTGTCGAAGCCGGTGGCCGCGCTCATGCAGGGCGAGGGTCGGGCATCGGCGAGGTGATGAGCCCAGTGGCTGAGCGCTCCGAGAACGAGCAGCGATAGGTTCATCGCGTTCTGCTTCCCGGCGTGGACGGCGGGGTAAATGCTTACGATTGTGCGACAGGACAACAACAGCGTTGGCATTCAAGCGGCTAGGGGCCAAATACTAATTGCAGTTCCGTTTTGTGTTCGTTCGCACCTCAGCCAAGCGCGTCAGCCTCAAGTCTTCTTCAACCAAAGTTGTGAACCAAATCGCTCAGGGAAGAACATTGTCCTGCGTGACCATGCTTTGAAGCATTTGCGAAGCAAGCGTTGTATTAATGAGATAATACGATGTTTTTATTTCCACGAATCGCTTATCCTTCAATAGGAATTAAAGAGACAAGACAAAACTCCTGGGGATGCTTGTTCCACATCGACCACTTCCCGGCTGCCGATCCGTGCGGGCAGCGAGCTAAGCCAGACTCTGATTCGTTCGCCGAGTTATTTTTTTTTTCGTTTGACTTTCGACGAGACAGAAATTTGACAACCTCACCGCCATCATCTAATCAACGCATAGACATACTCTCACGCGCGCACGCAAAGAATGACGCGCGCCCAATTTTAAAAGCGCACGCACGCCTGCACGCAAGCGTGTGTCAGCTATTTGTCGAGGCGCGGTACGGTATATCATACAGTCATACGAACATTAACAATTAAACGCTAGACAATGAAGACTGCAGTTTTTTGTGAGGGGAAGAAAGATGAATGTAGTAGTTAGATTCTACAGCTGGTAAATAGTGAGCTAATGCATTATTGTGTTCATTTTCAGATTATTCATGTGGGGATGAGGGCTAACCGATCTTGAAAATGACGGATTCATTTCATCCTTAAAACTTCATTTCGCAAAAGAAGACCCACACTATGCCTGCATGGTGCAGATTGGGTTCCTTCTTTTACACCCCTTAACCCTCTGTGTGCCAGATAAACGGTTGCTGTATGGGATTTCTGTGTATTCATCGTGAAAAATGCACATGTGGCACACAAAGACGTCACCGACAGGTGTGTAACCCTTACTATCCCATTGCAGACTATGTCAACTATTGTCTGTTTGTCGTTTACGTCAGTTCGTCTCGCAACTTTCGTCATTATAAATGCGTCAGATAGGAGCGACAGGTGAAGAAGTGGGGGAGAGGAGGGGGTAGCATGCCCGGATATCGAGGCCCTGGTGCCGTAAGCAATTATCTCCTCAGTTAATTGTTCATTTGCCTCACTTCCGGCGATTTGTGACGGAGTGGATTGGATATGTCATGCGCGAATTTTCGTGAAGGGGGCACCTCACTTCCGGCTACCCATCGAAGAAGAAAAAAAAAACTCGTCATGTCCAGCTTGAAGACGAAGACAGAAATGTGATTATCAAGCAGGCATATCTATGTCGACAAGTTTTTCGGATTTCCGATCTTCGTCCCTCTTTCATCTTGTTTCCTCCTCCTTAATTTTCCTTCTTATTCTACTCCCACTTTTCATGGAGTTTTTTTCGTTTTTCTTCATTATAATCTTCGTCTTCTCGTCTTCTCTTCCTCCTCCTCCTCTCTTTTATCCTCATCTTTCTCATGCCCTGCTCCTGCTCCTAATATCACCATTCACGGCGAACAAGACGTATTAACTTAGAACAACAACGTTATTATAAGTAATTTCAAGGAGTAATCCATCCCCACGCTCCCACGCCCCCACGCCCCCCCCCCCCCCCCCCCCTCATCACCCCACTGCAGCCCGCGTTAGGACAGCTGATCTCAGTTCGGTGCGCACCGCCATTGCCAATGATTGTGCACATTGTGGATCAATTATCTTGGCTAATCGCAAGGCTGGGTAGATCAAACGTTATTGAAAAAGCTAAGATTATAAAGCCTACGCCTATTGTAGATAAACTAAATTGGATGAACGACAAATGTAAAGCCGGCGGATTTTAGAACGCACAAATGCTTTATTTCGTGTGATACTACAGTATTGCCTTCACTGATTTGTGAAAGGGAGCGCTTATAATACTTGACAGTTTTCGTGTATGTTGTCTACATCTTGGCATGTAATTGCCTTTTTTCGACTTATTATAACGTGCTAGGGAAATAAGGACGATTATTACGACAGATATGATTCATTACGTTCGGTTTAATTCAGCTATAGCACATAAGTCTTGTAAATTACGAAGCTGATGTTCCCGGCCACCTGGTATTCTGAAATCAAGAGAGAATGGGACTCGTGGTCCTGGCAGAAGGGCACTCCATTGATTATGGGGTCCCGTATAGTTTATACCACTTCTACCCATTACATATTTTGCAGAAGAACGTAAGTGGCATATTGTTGGGTTCGAACACTGGCAGTCCTAATCGAGAGTGTGAGGAGCGATTCGCTACATCGTGCCACTTCCACATGTTGGTGACGATGATGTTGACGATGATTTTGGTGATGAGTTTGATGATTGCGACGATGATGATGACGATGATGATGGTGACGAGTTTGCTGAGGATGATGATGATGATGAAGATGATAACAAACATGATAATGATGATGCTGGTGACGAATATGATGAAGATGGTGAGGAGGAGGAGGAGGAGGATGGTGGCGAGTATGACGAGGACGATGATGACGATGATAACGATGGTAGGGGTGGAGGTCATGAATAGCTCTCCCCATGTATAACAATGACGTCACATATCATCAATGTTGATGCATTCACCTAGGTTAAATTCATTGTTGAAGTCAAGGTCACAGGCGACAGTCTGACACCAATGATACGCGCCTGATCGATCACAGCTCTGCAAAGTGGCTATTAAGCACTTCCTTAAAAGCCAATCTCATCTGCGCACGTCACTATCTCGTGAGTGCTATAAACGGAGAACACGTCATCCAAAATTACCTCTCGTCTAAAAATAAGCATTTTAATAGAATGAATGTTGCTCATGTAGTCATGAAAATACATTTCCTCTGAGCTACAACAAGAACACGCACGGCCGACCACATATGATACGTGACATCGTATCCTTTCGGTTGACCTCGTTTCACTAGAAAGATAAAATGTGTAATTGATACTAATAAGGGCTGACCAGCAAATTTGTTTCAGGTGTCACAAGATGACCGTGGTAGCCCTTTGGTCAGATACATGACTTCATTATTGGTACATTCAAACGTCAGTCACGCGGTGTGATGCTTTAATGTCGCAAAGCCAAGAGGGGATTTCGATTTAAAGCTCTTAAGAACTTAACAGATTACGTGGGTTTATAAGAGCGTATGGCAGCATGAGAGCGAAACGAAAACGAAACGATGTTGATATACGCACATAGAATGATTGACTCGTAAAGATATATCATTTATGTTATTTAATCCAAAAAACATAACAGTATTCTGATAATAGTATTCCAGAAAACGGTGAAGAAGTTACATAACTGTTATTCTTAATGATCAAACATTTTCACCATCAAAAATGGTTTCTGAAATTATTTAGACTTTGATCAATCATGTTGATGGATTTTACGAAGTGTGCCATTGCTGTGTACAAGGAAGTATGGACGTTCTAGAATAACTCTTCATGTACTATATACATGTATATCAATTTGATGACAAAATATATATAATTGTTGACCAAATAAAACTTAATTTCATATTATGTCATTAATAAAGCAAAGAATTTCATCTTATAGCTTCGGTTTATCATTTAACACAGCGTATGACATTATCATACGTAATAACTAGATCATAATCATGACTGATTCAAAGCTACCTATAACAATAAATCGGTTGTTTCCATTTATATACTTCCACGCTTGTCATTGCTTGTAATGAGACTTCGTTGCTGTTTGTTTCTATATTGTTTAGAATAAAATCTGCATAGATACAAATAACCGTTGTATATTTCATATTTCATCTTGCCAAATAAAAATGACTATGCGGGCCTGGTTCGATAAGTGCATGTACTATTTTCTAGTGCTGATTAGCAACGTTTATAAAAAAAAAAAACATACATGTATTGATCAGTAAATTTGAACTTAAAGAGATAGTTCACCCTGAAATCATTTTGGTTTCGATAAAGGGGACACAGGAAAGAAACATAAATAGTGAAGGTTTGACGAAAATCGGTCAAAGGAAAAGAATGTTATTTGATTTTGAGACGTCACGTGCGAGGTGCTCTCTCATATGTTGTGTACTACTTTTTCCATAAATTGTCTTTTTTATGTTCTTTGGTGAAGGAATACATTCTTTTCATAGCAGTATGTGTGTAAATACATGTGTCTAATGATTTATCACACGCACAGGTGAAAAAGTAAATATCCTTTTGAGAAAATTGACTTTGTCCAAAAAAATTGTACACAACATATGGGGAAGCACCTCGTCAAATCGAAACTTGAAAATCAAATAACTTTCTATACCTTTGACCGATTTTCGTAAAACGTTCACTAATATGTTTCTTTCATTTGTCTCGTTTTATTGAAACCAACATGATTTCAGGGTGAACTATCCCTTTAACTTTTTTGTTCGTTTTTACACTCTTACTTGTTATTATTCAAATGCTGCTTTTATTTTTGTTGTTACTGTAACATATAAAATCTTAACGACATAATCTTGAAATAATTATCTATGCTTAAAGACAATAGTTGTATAAGTGGTTTGGTGGGTTAAAGTTAGCTACATCTAACATTGTTTGTGAATAAAGATGTTATATACAGATATTTGTTTTGACGACAAGCATCTCTTACCTCACCCATAAAATGAACATGTAGAAAAAGGGGAAACACGAAAAAGGAGTATCCCCCGTTTTTTCAGCATACATGTAGATAATCCTTTACATTTATACAAACATTGATCACGTTAATCAGGTATATGTCATATTCATTTAGTTTTGTCATTCTCCCCCACCCCCCCCCCCACTCTCTCTCTCTCTCTCTCTCTCTCTCTCTCTCTCTCTCTCTCTCGCTTATATGTGTAATTAAATGTGTATTTCAGTGTGTGTATGTGTCTTTCTCAACATAATGTATGTATGTATATGTGTGTGTTCGTAACACCCTCGCCCACCCCCTCCCCCATTTCATTGTCCGTATGTAAGTCTCTCCCCCCCCCCCCTTTCCCTCTCTCTCTCTCTCTCTCTCTCTCTCTCTCTCTCCATCTCTCTTCTATTTTTCTGGATCTCGCTCAATTGAATATCCAGGCAGAACCGATGCACCGGGTGCCACTCCGGCGGGCTGGGGTGGCGTCGGGTAGCCTTGTGGCGGCGGGTACCCTTGTGGCGGTGCAGGGTACCCGTGCTGGGGTGGGCCCACTGGTTGGGTGGTTGGGTACCCCTGCGGGCCGGGCACGGCTACGACAGTTGTACCGCCAGCGGAGGTCGTGGTGCTGGTGGTGGTTACGTAACCCCCAGGTTGCACTGCTCCTGGCTGGTGAATCACCATCACCTTCCGATATTCAAGAAAATGGATGAAGGAAGTGGGTTAGAAGTAGGAAGACGAGGAGGAAGAGGGGGAGGAAGGAGAGGAGGACGAGGAGAAGGACGAAGAGAAAGGGAGGAAAATGAGAGGAGGGAGAGGAGGATAGGAGGGAGAGGAGAGAAGGGTGAGGGGAGGAGGGAGAGGGGTAAGAAAGGAGAAGAACACAAACAAGAAGAACCCCCCCAAAAAAAAAAAAATAATAAATAAATAAATAAATAAATAAATAAATAAATGAATAAATAAATAAATAAATAAAAATATTTGGCGAGGCGTGCAAGCAATCAACATCATTACATGGCGCCGGCACGAACGCACGTGTAGTTTGACAGCTCTCTGCCTTCACCCACTATTTTTTCGATTTTGAGTACATTCTTACATCTTATCATTTACTTCTATGGAGTGAACTTATTTGGCATCCTTCTCATCATAATTTGTGAACCAATTAACTTATTTTTGTGGAAATACTAAAGCAATTTGTTTCATCAGTTGCTGGAAGCATGGCTGACGCGACCAGGAAGAAGACACGCACACGTGCTGCCTCGAAACCTCCTCATCATCAGGCAACAGCCCTCGCGGCAGCTGGGGGTGCTGATGGCTCATCGGACGACCCAATCGACAGCCCTCCTGAGGTTCAGGAGATTACGCTAACTGACCTCTATAATAACATCTCTGCGTTTAAAGCATCCATTTCTACCAAGCTTGATAGCATTTCTACTGATTTGGCCGCTATCAATAAAAGGTTTACCGACCTAGAAGTAAGTGTGAACTTCAACGCAGGGAAAATCAAAGAAATTGAGGATCAGAAGTTACCCGAAGTGAAAGATTCAACACAAAAGATGGTGAAATCTTTGGAAGTTAAACTCCTTTCTCTGGAAATCCACAATCGGAAATCTAATCTCCTCTTCTATGGTGTAAATCAAGCTGAAGGTGAAAATGTGTATACGGTCCTGAAGGATGTATTTGTTTCCCTTGGCCTTGAAGATGCAGCTGCTATTTCTATCGCCAATGCTCATCGCCTACCTCGACGAGGAACGGGTGATCAGACCAGCCAGCGTGGACCCGTCCCAATCATAGCGCGGTTCTGCTACATGAAGGATCGAAACGCCGTTTTGGCTGCATTTGAAGGCGGGCGGGGAAATCGAGCCGGGACTGCAGCCTCTCCGGATAGCGCCAAGCCCCAACCCCAATCACGGATCACCGTGCGATCGGATCTCCCACCATCCATGAAAAGTCGTCGCGCTTTCCTCGCGAAAGAAGCCTACAAGATGCGTAAAGAGCTCGGGCTTTCTACGAAAATCTTCGTTAGAGGCACGGATGTGTGCTTACAGTCAAAAGAAAAAGGCACGTCTAAGTGGATTGATTACAAGGATTAATACCGGGATTAATACTACCACCCGTCAACAAGGTACTGATTTTTCTTCCTAACTCATTTCCTGTAATTGTTTTGTTACCAACTTTGACACCCACGATCCAGTGTGAATCTAAATATTATTTCTGAAACTCCTGATTTCAAATATTGAGAAATCTTCTTCCGCCTGTTTTGTTATGCTACAAGTTATTTGATGACTTAACCTTTTTGTGCTCTCAGTAAAATATTGAAACTGTTATTTATTGAGTTGTGTAATAACAACATACATGTAGGTGAAGCAACCTTTTACAATTTAACGAGTATGAAGACTCTGATTTATTGTATAACTATTTAAAACCTTGATAAAAGTCTTTAGGTAGGGTTCATTTTCTCTTTTTTCACATACAAACGTACCATGTTAAAGTAAAAAAAAAACAGAAAAAAAAACATAGTATTGATGATAAGGGGTAAAAAGTTAGAAATGCTGATATCCTTACTCCTTTGTACAAATTATTTAATTGTGCTCATATTGTTGTTACCTTCTATTGAAAATTCTAGCTTGGGTATAAATGGCAGATACTTCATGTTTCGTTCAAATGCCACTATACGCTAAACGTACATGTATTTTGATAGAAATGATTTTTGTTCTTATTTTTTCATGTTGCCCCATCGTATTTTACTACTCCTATGAGTATGTACCTCAAATGACTATAATTATTCAGCAACACTTGTACCTCAGCAAGTATTACTACTCTGAGATGTGTGGTTTTAACTATGAGTGACATTGATCCCATCATATCTCCAAATGTTAGGTGTGAATATTATTTACCTGCTGAGTTTAAGACAAGATTCCAGAAAAAAGGTCGACGGCAAACTTATTTGCATATGAATGCTCGTAGTCTCGCTAGGAATTTTGACAATGTACAACTGCTGTTAGATTCTCTCGACTGCACATTTTCTGTAGTAGGTGTCAGCGAAACGTGGTTACATAGTAATTCACCTCCTCTGTATGACATTCCTAATTATTCATTGATACGTTCTGACAGACTAGAGGGTAGAGGAGGAGGGGTAGCTTTTTATGTCAACAACGCTCTGTCATTTAAACTTCGCTCTGATCTCTCTCTTCGTAATGACAGTGCTGAACTACTTTCTATTGAAATTGATTCTTGTCTTTCTGGCAAAAATGATGTAATTTGTATCATATATAGACCCCCAAGCAAGGACAAGAAAATGTTTTTGGACGATCTCGATAACCTCTTACATGACTTGAATCAAGAAAATAAAAACATGCATCTTATGGGGGATTTCAATATTGATTTGCTTTCTGACAATGATATTACTGATGATTTAAATACGTTATTAAATGTTCATGCTATGTTCTCGACAATTACTAAACCAACAAGAATAGATAAAAATACTAGTACCTTAATTGATAATATATTTACCAATGTTTCTGACTACGATATTGAATCAGGTCTTATTTATTCTGAAGTTTCTGATCACTTGCCTATTTTCTTGTTTCTTCCCAGTTATATAAAAAAAAGAACTAATAGGAATGCCATTGAAACTCGTAAATTCACAGGAGAAAATATAGAAAAGTTTAAAACCGATTTAATGTCGGAAACCTGGAATGATGTTTTCAATAGCAATAACATCGATGTTGCTTATCAAAGGTTCATAGAAACATTAACAAACTATTTGAATGTCAATATACCAAAAGTTCAAATCAAAGCTCGGAAAAATGTACCAAAACATCCTTGGATTACTAAAGGAATCTTAAAATCTATTAAACATAGAAATAGGCTTTATAAAAAAAAGCCTTTGTAATCCTACCGACCTGAAGAAACTGGAATATAGGCAATACAGAAATAAACTAACTCATGTTATACGTACATCCAAAAGAATGTATTACACTAAACAGTTTGTACAGGCTAATGACTCTTCTTCAAAGTGGAAAATAGTAAACGATATTCTGAAAAGGGGTAATGTTTCCCATTCAACTCAGTTTAAACAAGGTGATAGAATTGTTAGTGATCCACATGAAATTGCAAATGGTTTCAATAATTTCTTTGCAAACATAGGTGCCGAACAGGCCTCTAAAGTTAAGGGATGTAGTCAAAATTTCCAAGACTCTCTATTTAATCCCTCCGTAAATAGTATATTTTTTAACTCAACAAATGCAGTTGAGGTCACGAGGATTGTTGCATCACTTAATTCCAGTCATTCAACTGGACATGACGAGATGAATACACACTTGCTAAAGAATATTATTGGAAGTATAATTAAACCTCTCGTTTACATTTTTAACTTGTCATTATCCTCTGGTAGTTTTCCCTCAATGATGAAAATTTCAAAAGTAATACCCATCTATAAGAAAGGTGATGCTAGCTCATTTACCAATTATCGGCCCATTTCTATACTTTCATGTTTTTCAAAAATATTAGAACGACTCGTTTATGACAGGTTATATACATTTTTGATTGCCAATAAGTTACTTAATAATGATCAATATGGATTCAGGAAATTTCATTCAACTGAATATGCTATTGTGAAGTTATATGATAGGGTATCATCTGCCTTAACCAATCATGAACATGTCATAGGAGTTTTTATGGATTTAAGTAAGGCATTTGATACCCTTGATCATAGTATACTTTTAAAGAAGCTTTACCATTATGGGATTCGTGGCATACCATTGGATTGGTTCCGTAGTTATCTCTCTTGTAGAAGTCAATATACAACCTTCAATAATGCAAAATCATCTATGTCATCAATCACATGTGGTGTGCCGCAGGGCTCTATTTTAGGTCCGCTTCTTTTTTTGATTTATGTTAATGATATTCCTAATGTCTCCACCTCATTGCAATATATATTATTTGCGGATGATACCAATATTTTTTGTTCCAATCCAAACTTACAAACTCTTGTTCATATGTTGAATACTGAACTGCCCAAATTATCAAATTGGTTTAAATGTAATAAACTGTCGTTAAATTTGGATAAAACCAACTTCATATATTTTAAAAGTCGTGCTCAGAAAGAAGAAATAAGTATTACATTAAAGATAAATAGCATTTCCATCCAACAAAAGAAAAACACCAAATTCTTAGGAATTCTAATCGATGAGTGCCTCTCTTGGCATGAGCACGTACGTGACCTTTCCCGAAGTTTGTCTCGGTATATTGGTGTAATGTACAAGCTGCGGTCATTTGTCCCGCTTCGTGTTTTGCTTATTATTTACAATTCTTTTATTCATTCTCGCATCTCTTACTGTAACATAGAGTGGGCAAATTGCAAAGCAAATACTGATACTATTTTAAGACTGCAAAAGAGAGCCGTACGGCTCTGTACTGGGTCTGGATACTTTGATCATACTGATCCTTTATTTTCTAGACTAAAAACATTGAAAATTACTGATATTCATTTCATGCAAATTGCAGTGTTCATGTACCGCTTAAACAAAAACGAATTGCCTGTATCATTTTGTGACGATTTCACTTTAAATAGAGACATTCATAACTATCCAACTAGACATTCTTCTGATTTTCATTTGTTTACACCAAGAACTGCTTTAGCACATAAATCAATTAGATATGTAGGACCTGACATTTGGAATGTATTACCATCTCATATACGAAATTGTAGCACTATTATATCATTTAAAAGGAATATGAAAGAATTACTCCTCTCCAAATATTCATCATAATAGCTTTTGAGGTACACTTAAGTGTTTCTGTCCTTTTATGACAGGGTAAGGAGGTATAGTACGATATAAGGGCACGATTACCATTTTTTTCTTATTTTATTTGTTTTTATTTCTGTCGATTAAATGAAATCATGAATGTTTTATTTCAAGCCATGTTTTACGAAACGAATTCATTACCTACTATGTTATTCTAGGGACTCTGCGCTTCAAACATTTATGTTTATGCTTTGTTCCTACTATGTATTCTATTTTGATGTAATACGCTGTTCTTGTCAATGTGATTGTTTATTATGCATGGTGAAATAAATAAACAAACAAACAAACTGAACAGATACCGGCAAATGAGCGTTACATACATTTTAATAGACGTCCGAACAAGCTATTTCGAGCCAATTATTAGATTCCAGTCTTGTAAAAAAAAACATATTGTCAAAGAGTAATTCGTTAAATAATCACGATTACAAATCAGCGCATCCATCTTATCCACGACAATTGTTTTTGTTGTTACTATGGTTGTGTGGTTGATATTCGTTGATACTCACCGCGGTTCTAGCCGCATTGATGTCGGCAATGCGGCCCCGACCTTCACGTAACTCCTGGTACTGCGAGACTACGCACAGCACGCACACGATCTAGCGAGATAATCAACGAGTTGTATTTATGTATTAATTTGACGTTGACGTTATAACATTGACATAAAATCAATGAAATTTCTTATTACTACCAGCTATTTTTTAAAAGTTTTTTTCTGTACAAACTCCATTTTGTCACTCAACAATAAAGATCAAGTACGTGATTATTGTATAAACGAAAATAAAAACGTAATACATTAATAGATTTAAAAGTGAACATATACGGATAAGGGAATGCCAATGTATACTATGACACGAAAAACCACCAAGAAAGCTCTCTAAAAAATTGGGGGAGGGGGGGTATGGGGTAAACAAAGGACGAGCATCTCACGAAATCGAATGCTTTTCAAATACTTAAAATTAACTCTCCTTTTGAAAATATTTAAAAGAAGATATGTCTTGTCCCTAATAGGAAAGAGCTTTAAGGTCCATATGAAGCAATTTACGATATCAGTTCTTGTCTGAATTAGATGAACGATGTCATTGTATAACTCTATTCATATGCAGTTGTTGTGAAACCTTTCAGAACTATTAGTAATTGTGTTCTATTCTAATTTAAATCAGATAGCTTTTCGGGTTTTGCGCTCCTGCCAAATCCTTTGTTACCTGAGGAAACGTCGCTCTGTGAAAGTGCATTCACCCTTTGTGTGCATGCCACATGTGACTTTATTCAGTACTAAAAGAGTACCGAAGTGGTATCGTCATACGAGCATGTTGTCAAGACAATTGGTTCTAAACGAACTCACTCCAGTGAGAGGTTTAGCTGTCCGATATTGTCTATCGGGCTAGTGTCCGGCATTCCCAATTACAGTCCCCGTTCTGATGACCGCTGCTTGCTCTACCCGTATTGTTTAGAGCCAGTTGTCTTGACAATGATGCTCATATGACGTCACACTACGGTACTCTATACATACCATTCCCATCGAGAAGCAGCAGCTTTTCTGGTACACAAGGGGTTAAAGATCTAAAATGTGCGGCGGTGGCTTAAAGGGAATATACTGTACTGGGAAGACAAAAGGCCTTCAAAAGGATGATCGTGAGCAATATTTTTGCCAATGGTCTTAAATGCATATATTGTCCATTTTAGAAACTTACTGAAAGTAATTTGCCCGCGAGTGGTCCACATTTGGAGTAATTTGTGATTAAAGGTCCCCTGTCATCAAAATGTATGTCGACTTATATTGATGCAACATAATATGTACATAGCAAACTCACTAACTGTTAAATGGAAATATGGGTCCTATATTTTAAAATGTTTTTTCTTTATTTTTTTCTCAGCACTGATAAGCCCCGCCTCCAAAATATCATCCAACTCAAGGTTCCCCGGTGTGACATCATCAAAGGTAAAAATTAGCAGGATAATAAGCAGAATTTATGCACAAACTAAACATTGCAATAACTACTTCCACCTGCCCACAAGAGCATCACATGTCTTCACACGATACCATCTAACAACCTTTCATGAGGGAATAATCTTTTCCTTATGTCAGAAATGTGCTAGTTATGTGATGCTAATATAAGCACTTGCATGTAGTCATTGCAATGTTTAGTTTGTGCATAAATTATGTCTATTATCCTGCTAATTTCTACCTTTAATGATGTCACAGGGGGAATCTTGAGTTGGAGGATATTTTGGAGGCGGGGCTTATCGGTGCTGAGAAAAAATATAGAAAAAATATTTTAAAATATAGGACACATATTTCTATCGAACAGGTAGTGATTTTGTTATATACATATTAAGTTGCATCAACAGAAGTCAACATATATTTTGATGACAGGGGCCCTGTAGGTCACAAATCCTCAAAATGTTCGGCCCGAACATTTTCTAAAATGGAAAATACACGAACTTAAAGTTGCACACGATCACCCTTTTAAATGCTTTTTGTTTTCCCAATACAGTATATTCCCTTTCACCCTTGCGGTGCCACTGGTGGATTATTTCCCCGTCAATACGTATAAATCCCATAGAACAGCATTTTATCTGGCACAGGAAAGGGTTAAACTTACGTTGAGTGACGTTAAGGCCAGCCAGATGACGAAGCTGATGATATGGAGGATTGCTAACAAACCCTGTAAAAAGGAAACAGTAAAGTAACAGTGAGTGATAGAAGTTGTTGTTACCCTTGTTATTCTTTTCATTCTTTTTGTTTCATAATTATTCCTCTTTCATTTCCTTCCTCTTCTTTCTACTCTTTTTTTGTTCTCTTTCTTATTCACTTTCTCGTTCTCATTTATTCGCCTTTTTCTTTTTCTTTTTCTTTTCCTTCTACTTCTTCATCTCCTCCGTTTTTTTCTTCTTCTTCCTCTTCTTCCTCTACTCCTTCTTCGTCTTCTGCTTCTTCTTCTCCTTCCTCTTCTTCTTCTCCTTCCTCTTCTTCTTCGTCTTCTTCTTCTTCTTCTTCTTCTTCTTCTTCTTCTTCTTCTTCTTCTTCTTCTTCTTCTTCTTCCTCTCCTTCTTCTCCTTCCTCTTCTTCTTCTTCTTCTCCTTCCTCTTCTTCTTCTCCTTCCTCTTCTTCTTCGTCTTCTTCTTCTTTTTCTCCTTCTTCTTCTTCTTCTTCTTCTTCTTCTTCTTCTTCTTCTTCTCCTTCCTCTTCTTCTTCTCCTTCCTCTTCTTCTTCGTCTTCTTCTTCTTTTTCTCCTTCTTCTTCTTCTTCTTCTTCTTCTTCTTCTTCTTCTTCTTCTTCTCCTCCTCCTCCTCCTCCTCCTCCTCCTCCTCCTTCTTCTTCTTCTTCTTCTTCTTCTTCTTCTTCTTCTTCTTCTTCTTCTTCTTCTTCTTCTTCTTCTTCTTCTTCTTCTTCTCCTTCCCCACCCTCTTCATCTCCTCGTCATCTTTAGTCCTTTCCAATTGGAAATTGAGAGCCGTGACCGCCAATGACCGGTCCCAACATGCCACCCACAGTAGCAGGCGCTCAATCAATGTACACGATACTACCGATATCGTAATCGATCTTACCAGAATCACAAGCCAAATTATCCAAGCAACAACCTGCATGAACATCAGTAAGCTCAATACGACAATGTAGGGAAGCAGGAACGCATGGCTGTCCTAAAGCGAGTGAAGAAAGATAAACAAAAGAGAAACAGAAATTGAATCGATTTGAATGCCCGTAGTTAAATGAACCTTCATACTTTCACAAATAAATAACAATTCAATGATAAATAAATTATAAATGGTTTAACAAAGTAATAGGAGTGTTTTGCAGGGCTTCCTAATCTCCCTATGTTAAACACAACTTGTATAATTTGAAGGGAAAATATGGGGGCGCATGTCGTCCTCTCCACTCCTGCCGCCCATCGTGGGTACCTTGGTTACACCAATCATAAGCATGTTACCTTGGTTACACCAATCAGAAGCCTTATTACCTTGCTTACACCAATCAGAAGCGCGATGCTTGCTACAGTAAGGCAAACAAGGAGGATGAGATTGAGTATGTAGCCGGCGAAGATGGCGCTGTAGTTGAAGTAACCCGGTGCTAAAGCGGAGGGAGAAAACAAGTATAATTTTATCGTATATTCTAAACGTCTGATATTAACACGCTTTGCTCGGATGTTGTTGCTAAATCGTGTGTATTCATGTCATTTAAGTTGAATGAGGCTTGAATTATAAGTTTCATAAAGTAACTGAATTCACTATACATTATGTAACCTGATCAAACTTGGACATAAAGGAATGATAGGTAAGAGAGAGGGGAGGAGAGAGAGGGGGAGAGGAAGATAGGGGGAAAAGAGAGGGAGAAGGAGGAGAAAAAAAAGGATAGGGGGAGAGAGAGGTAGGGATACGGGAGAGGTGAGATGAGAGAGAGAGGAGGAGAGAGATAGAAAGACAGAGACAGGGGGGAGAGATGGATAGGGAGAGGGGAGAGGTGGGATGAGAGAGAGAGAAAGAGAGAGAGAGAGGGGGGAGGGAGAGAGAGAGTGAGAGAGAGAGAGAGAGAGAGAGAGAGAGAGAGAGAGAGAGAGAGAAGAGAGAGAGAGAGAGAAAGAGAAGGAGGGGAGGGGCGAAAAGGATAGGGAGAAAGGAGAGGTGAAATGGTGAAATGAAAGAGATAGGAGGAGAGAAAGAGAGAGAGAGAGAGAGAGAGAGAGAGAGAGAGAGAGAGAGACTGGGGGAGAGGGATATGGAGAGGGAAGAAGTGGGATGAGAGAGAGTGGGAAGAGAGAGGGGGAGGGGGAGAGGGGGAGGCAGCGGGGATATAGGGGAGTAGACAGAGAGGGGGGGTAGAGGGGGAGAAATAGAAAGGGGGTGCGGATACATGAAAACACACTTCGCGTAGGCCAAAGAGCGTTTCCCATAGCAATTATTATCAATCAAAGCAATGACAACCATAATGATACGTTACCTAAACGTGAAAGCGCCACGACTTGTAGAAACTCATGCAGCCACCAGCCAAACAATACCAAGCTGTATATCTGTGGATATAAGAAAATAAAAACATGGACATATCACAACCAGCTATGTTATCATGTTGAATGTGATAGAAATATCATTTCATTGCACGGAAGTGCCAAATGTTTTCAATGCTAGCAGACTCAGCTCATAGTCCGATGAATGAAGAATTAACCTTATCCTAAATATGTGCTTATGCTGGTTTCGTACAAAGGCCACCTCAGACGCCGCGATCCGATCAGTCGTACGGCTCTGCGACTGGCTATATCGCAGGGCCCGGTCATGGGATTGGCACAAGAAGGTGACGTCACATAGGACCGTACGAATCCAAGATCGGAGGCAAAATCGTTTCGTATGCCGCGGCCTTAAACGTCTGTTCACATAGAGGTGGTTTTCCCCTCCCGTTTCCAATGATACCATCTTTCTTCACGGCTTTCATGTGTTCGTTTATTGATTTTGTTTTTATATCATCTATTACGTCTCCTTCTACACGGGTAGCCCCGTCAGTGAGCAAATCACTGCTCTCACCGGGGCCCTGGTTACATCGAACAACAAATATAACAAAGACAGTCATGGCAATTGGATAATTAAATATAGCGTTTACATAATAAAAGGCTCACATTATCATTCAAGTCATGGATAGAAGAGGAGACCAGCTCTTCCATGAATTTCTGTATTTATCATCCAGAAGAGATGACAAAGGGATTAACAGAAAAAGTCACGTAATCTCTATGTAACATAATTCTAATTCTTTTGACATTTGACTTAACTCATCTTAATACAATATCAAATAAGTATAAACCTATTAATCTCCATCTTGATAACAAGTAAATTTTAAGCTTTTTTGTGTGTTTTTTCAAGCTGGTGAATAAACGGCAAAATATCGGACGTGAAAGATTGGTCTCCTTTTGCGTAGAGACAAGTCGCCTTATCATAGAATGCTAGATTATAATAACTTGAGAAGGTATGCCATAGTTACCAAGGATTTGAAACACGAACTTTCTATTAACACTGTCAAAAGCCTTGGACACGTCCACAAAATTTATAGTTCCTTTCTGCTTGAAAATTTGCATCTCCTCTATTATCCTTTTAAGAGTGAGGATCTGAAGTGTTGTGGCTCTCCCTTTCCGGAAGCAATTCTGGATTCTGTGAACGTGCCTTAACTATCTATGTGCCATTTGTGTATGTTTTTCACCATAATGCATACAAATCCCATAGAGCTTAAGTTCGTCTGACACACAAAGGCTTAAGGGAAGTAGTTTTCATATGTACATAGTACATGTATTACAATAGTTATAAGTGATGTATTTTATATGCAAACATGTATTATACTTCATTATACGTAAAGTATACAGTATATGTCATGGTCATTGTATATTCATTATTATAAATGGTGCACACCATATTTATTACATAGGTTATTCGTGATGTATTATAGACGAAAACATCTATCATTCATCATTTTACGTAAAGTATACAGTATATGTCATGGTCGTTGTATATTCATTATAATAAATGGTGCACACCATATCTATTACAATGGTTATTCGTGATGTATTATATATTATGATAAAATGTAATATACATCATAATATATATTATCCATAGAGTTTAAAGTACCTGTCATCATGGTCATGGTCGTTGTATATGCATTATCATAAATGGTGCACACCATATTTATTACAAGGGTTATTCGTGATATATCAAAATATGCATTATACATCATATATTATCTGTAAAGAATATAGTACCTGTCATGGTCGTTGTATATGCATTATCATAAATGGTGCACACCATATTTATTACAAAGGTTGTACGTGATGTATTATATTTATACAATATATATTCTCATACATTCTTCTTTCATATATAGATATATATATATATACAGTATATATATGATGCAATGTATTACGCATCATATATTATCGGATAAGTACATGATAGCTGTTATGGTCGTTGTATATACAGTGTAATGCAATAATGCATTATCATAAATGGAGCTTATGCGCCATTGATGCACACATCATATCGCGCACTACATGTATTTCTATCAAGAAGTATTGCGTCTTGTTAAAGATTGTCCGTCCCTTTTGCAAGCTTAAAATGTGAAATCGTCTATCACGATCGTAAATTGAAGAAAGTGTGATTCAAGACCATTTCTAAGAATATAGCATGTTGAAGCTTTCTGTATATGTAAAAATTTCAGCCGTTAAATTTAAAACCGACTTTTTTCGTACTACGAAAAAAGTATTAGTCTTTGTTACAGTATCTATGTGGTTATTATGCATGTGTGAAATCCTAATGTTATGAGTAATAACCAAACTTTGGAGATGATTCCTTCTATAGAACAATTTTTTTCATCATGCGTTTTATGATTTAATAAACAGATTAATCAATAAAGCAGATATTTCAACACAAACTGCTAAGAACCTGAGGTAAAGACTATTAATCAGACATTGTTTACGTGCATTATTTGAATTTTACGCTACGTATCAGTTTCAAATTATGAATATACAGCTTGCTAACACTTCTCTATATGTTTTGCCAATGTTCCGATGGTTTTGTGGTGATCTGAAAATGGGACGGGCTGTCTTTCTATTTCTATATATATACTAATACTCTATGCAAACAATATCAGTGGTTTTAACTAATTGTTTTGCGCGAGCACTAAATAAAAAAGATACAAAGCGGAGAAGGAAAACACCCTTAAAGGGATAGTTCACCCTGAAATTATTTTTGTTTCAATGAAAGCAGAAACATGAAAGAAAATTATTTGTGAATTTTTGATATAAATCAGTCAAAGGATAAACAAGTTATGATCTTTTGAAGCTTTGATTTTGTTTCGTCACTTGCGAGGTGCTCTATCATATGTTGTGTTCCATATCTTTTTCGAAATTGTGCAATTTCTTACAAAAAATATGCATCCTTCTGCCTGTGCATTTGATACATCATCAGAAATATGTGTTTTTTTTACACAAATCTGAATGAAAAACAAAATAATTCTATTGTCAAAAACAGAAAAAGAGCGTTTTATGTAACTATATTGTACACAACATATGGGAGAGCACCTTGAATGTAACGTCTCAAAATTGAAATTTCAAAATCTGATCAGTTTCTTTTCCTTTGATTGATTTTCGTCCAACTCCACTAATATGTTTCTTTCATGTGTCTGCTCTTTTTAAACAACCTTAATTTCAGGGTGAACTATCCCTTTAAATCTTTGGGTGCCACGTATGTATCATCTCAGAGGTAGTACACACTACACAAATATCACGTAGACCAGCAGTTTATCTGGCACACAAAGGGACACAAAGGTTTACCAACACCAATGGAATTCAGTGAAATGTGTTCGCTTGCCAAACATCGTAAAATTTACTATTTCTTCAGAAATATAAATACCACTATGACGAAATTGGTATGAAATGAAAGACCAAATGAAGCTCTCTCACATGATTGGAATGCCATTGGGATTAAATTATATTTCAGGTGGAATTTTCTTTGAAGAAAAATTAGTAATATTCGTGCCAGATGACTATTGTATTGCTTATTATATTTTCAAACATTGTTTCATAGAAATATATAAATGTCAAATCCATGATTTATATTACTTTTTCCATCATGATATGTCACCACTGAACAAAAATTGTAATCTGAAATGATTGTGTTGAGAAGTAATAAGCACAAATATGAAATGTTTTTGTCGAGTTTTTATTTTTAATATCTCTAAAATGTGAAGATTTAGGGGGGAAAATGACACCTAATTATTTTGCAGCTCCTGATGGCAAAGCAATATGATGAAGGTGTATATCATACTCATTTGTTTGACATCGAATTCGTCATGATAGCACAAATATTTTATAAGATACAGTAAATTGTATGATGTTTGGCAAGTGTCAACTTTTCTTTGAATTTTCAAGGTGTTTGTAAACTTCTGGCCTCAACTGTAATTCATCCCGTGTCAGATCAAAAGCTGCTCTGTGGATTTGTGTGTGTTACCCGTGCCAAAATGCGAAAATTGCATGTGAAGAGTTAATCGTTTAATCGGAGGCGAATGGTCCGATGAAGCAATTATTCACAATCATGCTATTAAGCTGCCGAGTGTCAGGTAAACGTGGTAAATGGTCCGAAAATGAATTAAATACTGACAACTGATTCCCAAACGTGTACGAGATCAATGCGAGGACACTTTACCTTTTCCCGTGTTTAATGGGCAGATCATATACACGTGTTGGCCACCATCACCATGACAACAGCTTTAACGTCGTCATGACAACCACAAACAGACGTTCTAACACTCATCATACTGGGTGTAAAGTAGTAGGCCTATGCGCACAAAATTGTGATTCCTGAATTGACAATGGAGAAAGTAAAATGAAGGTATACTGGTCCTGCAATTTCTCCGAACGATATCACTCTATTTGGTCAATAAACATGATGTAAAGTCATGTGTTTGTTACTCCGGTTGCCGTATGTTTGATCATTAATGTTCACTGATTTACATGGGGATTTCCGACATCACATATGCACTAGTTAATGTCCCCATAGGTACAATGTCAATGAAGTCGTAAAAAACATTAATAATTTAATTGGTGTATTCATTATCTGCTTGATTTCCAATACATTAGAGTATAGTAATTAATGCAATTGCAAATACATGTCATCGTCAGGACCCGGTGTGGATATTTTTGAACATTAATGAGATGAAATGAAAGAAAGAAAATTAGATATAAACTTGAAACTATGGTTCCTATTTTCATCAATGAAACATGATATGCTACCGTCAATCCCCTGTGTGTAAGACGGACTGCCACGCAAAGAGATTTGTGCGTACGTAAAGGAAATATACTGTACTGGGAAACAAAAAGCCTTCAAACTGGTGATCGTGAGCAATCTTCTTGTCAATGGTCTTGAATTCATGTTTTGTCCATTTTAGAAACTTGCTGAAAGTTATTTGCCCTCAAATGATCCACATTTATAGTAATTAGTGATTTAATCACTAATTACTCCAAATTTTTCAAACCAGAAAATAGGTTAGTAGCACTACTCATCGTCAGCAACAGCATGAAGACAAACATTTGTAAATTTAGACCCGTGATAAGCTTTAACCAGCGCATGTCAAAACACATCTAAGACTGGTCATGTTGGTCATTCAGATGTTATAGGCCTAACAACCATGTAGCTATCAAATGACGCACGTCAATATTCAAATCTACAGTGTCTCTATTCAAAAGTCATTTTAAAGATAAATCAATTAATACTGAAAATCTCTCTTTCAGATTCTGAAAGAAACATATAGTTGCATGTTACGGCTACTCTCTTCTACCGCTCCCCCCGGTCCTCCTCTTCACACAAGAGACGACACAGTCACACAAAAGTGATTGATTCAAGAATCATTGTTGAACTTCCATTCGAAAACTGACTCCGCATAACTCGTCATCTGGACGATTACATACACATGTAAAACATCGGTCTATATAACACATCCCTGTCACATTGCAAAACTTAATATAATTTCTCCACACTTTGATACCCTCATTCCTTATCATTTCATCTGTATAACTACTTAATTACTTGTTCACAACTCTCATCATCACTTTTACCTTCTATTCCCTTTCCATTCCGTTTATTGTTGGTTTAAAACACTGAAAACTAGAGCTAAAAATAGTTTTGTGTGTTAAAATATAAACAAACTAATCTCTCCTCTCTTTCACTCATTATTTTCCTTTCTTCACCCCACAAGTGGGTCAATTGTCCTGAAAGAATACAGCCACATGGTGTTACCGAAAATGTTATTGTTTTCTAAATAGTATTTATTAGAATAAATACATGTAGGCCTACATGGATAAACAAATATATTTTTACAACATTTGGAGAGTTGACTTGACTTAAGAGTGTAGGGCCCGAATATCAAGTTTGAGCGAGTGTTCACTTAGAAAAACTCTTAATTGTGCAGACTGATACCGGCTGTAATCGTTAGCAATGATGGAACTGTAAACATGAAGACAGAAAACGAAAGAGATAGAAACTGTTAATGGTCTTACTAGTGAATAGACACCACACGCAATAGATCCCGTTCTGGTGTTGTTGAAACAGCAACATCTTCGAAGGATTGCCATGTCGCTACCGCATCCACCAATAAAGCAGCGCTTGACGCATAGGTAAACACCTACTTTTGCGACGATATGATCAAATGATATGATCAAAATGACCAGAGGTACGCCTTCATACACCTTCGTCTCTGCTTTACGAAATGAAAGTGTGTCCTAATTTAAAGGAATGGAAGAAAATGCATCAACTAGACGTCCGGTTCATCTGGACCACAAGTACGGTTATATTAGACGCCGTGCGAACCGAGAATGAAGCATTGGCCATACGGACTGCTGGAATCACTGATTTATTACTGGTCGCTGATAGGAAAACGCCCCCCCCCCCCCCTGGCCCTCCCCCTAACTTTCCCCCGATCCATCCATACAATCACCATTATCGTAATTACAGCTCATCAATCATGCACATGATGCATACCCGATTGTCATTACCTTGGTATGGTAATGATTGAATTGACAATGACTACGTTTCCATGGGGATATATAAACACAAAATGCAGGTCGTGTTTTTTGTTTAGTTAATTACTTCTTTTACGAAGCATCGACCGAGATGTCAAATTGCAGGATTTTCTTTTCCCACAGGTAGCTTCCGCCTCACAAGTTAGCGCCAATATTTTTTTCGTGTTTTTTTTTCTTTGTTGTTCGTCGCGTTTTTCCTCCTCAACCGCATGTTCTGTACATCTCAATATCATGTACATGTTCTAATTCTTTAGTTTCTCCTTTCCTTTACTGTCATGTAGATAATGACAGACAGACCAGCTATATTCTAACCAACTACTTGCATCTACTTGAAATAGCTACTTGAATATCTAAACAGTAACAACTAACTTAATAACCACATACCTAGCTACCTGGTTATTCCACCCAGCTAACTATCATACTGACTAGTTAGTAACTAACATGGCCATAAGAAGGTCAAAATAACATGCAGCACCAACGCCGTTGTCGGAGTCATAGGCCCTATCTGTTAGTGTTTTTATATTTTCCGTATTCCCCGAAAATCATCGGTCCCTGACTCCCATGGCTCCCGTTCGAAGCATCATCAATCACGCGATGCAAAAAAAAAGAATGCTGTCTGATTATTCTCGTGTTTTTATGTCCTAATTTACTGTATACTTGTCTTTAGAGACAGGGAAGTCCTTTTACAGGTCAAAAAATGAAATTGTGTTAAAACCCACGGAAAAACCTTCCGGTTCTTGTGGCCTATAGACATGAGACCGCTATTCACATCACAGTGCAAGCGATGCCCGCTGTCGCGCATCGACAGTGGCAATAAGACTTTGAATGTATACTAAGGTCGGGAGAGTTTTTCATGCATTCCTGAGAAGGTTCGTGAAGCTATGATTGTGAGATTTCAAACACCTTATCGTTTAGGTATATATTGCTGATTCTTGGTGAGTTTAAAATACCATATCAATGTAATATATGATGCGGAAACGCCATGTCGATGACGTCAAGATTGATGGTGTGTCTATTCATATCAAATTGATATATGATGCGGAAACGCCATGTCGATGATGCCAAGATTGATGGTGTGTCTATTCATCTCATTGAGTCGCTTCAGAGTTTTAATTTGCCACGACTGTGAGTGTGGCTGTGACTGTGACTATGACTGTGACTGTGAATGTGACTGTGACTGTGACTGTGACTGAGACTATGACTGTGACTGTGAGTGTGAGTGTGGCTGTGGCTGTGACTGTGACTGTGACTGTGACTGTGACTGTGACTGTGACTATGACTGTGACTGTGACTGTGACTGTGGCTGTGACTGTGACTATGACTGTGACTGTGAATGTGACTGTGACTGTGACTGTGACTGAGACTATGACTGTGACTGTGAGTGTGAGTGTGACTGTGGCTGTGACTGTGACTGTGACTGTGACTGTGACTGTGACTATGACTGTGACTGTGACTGTGACTGTGGCTGTGACTGTGACTGTGACTGTGACTGTGACTGTGACTGTGACAGAGTTTTAATTTGCCACGACTGTGAGTGTGGCTGTGACTGTGACTATGACTGTGACTGTGAATGTGACTGTGACTGTGACTGTGACTGAGACTATGACTGTGACTGTGAGTGTGAGTGTGGCTGTGACTGTGACTGTGACTATGGCTGTGACTGTGACTGTGACTATGGCTGTGACTGTGGCTATGACTGTGACTATGACTGTGACTGTGGCTGTGACTGTGACTGTGACTGTGACTGTGACTGTGACTATGACTGTGACTGTGACTGTGACTGTGACTGTGACTATGACTGTGACTGTGACTGTGACTGTGGCTGTGACTGTGACTGTGACTGTGACTGTGGCTGTGACTGTGACTGTCTCCATGTCACAGTGTCACATCCAGGTGGACGTGACTTAATCGCGTATGAATTGTAGTGTTGAGAGCAGCTCTCAGTCACAATCACAGACGTGGTAATGTAAAACTCTCTGCTGCCAAATGTTTGACTGTCTACTCATCACTGTTCTTGCAATTAGTCACCTGCAATAACATATAGGCACTTGTAAATTTAGAGGGAAAATGCTTATAACGTAGCGGATTTATCAATTTCTTCTTTTATGATAATGATGGAAATTGTAGCGGTCGTTGAGCACTCGGGGAAACGATGACAGAGACCAATTGTTATAGCCAATAGCAGAACGTAAAGCTTATAATCGCCATATTCCAATAGGAATTTTGAATTAGCATTGCATCATTGCTTTCTAACTATCCATTCATGTGCGAAATATAAATGTTTAATACCTGATATCAAACGTGTTATATCCCGGTCTCGGTTTCGGTCTAATATACACGCAACTCCTCAAAGAGACAAAATCAATCGGGATGTCACTTATCTTGCGTCACGACGGGCGATCAATCAATAAAGTTCCACTTTTAACTTAACAAAGGAGTTCTTAAACAACAAACCGCTTTCAGCTAGAATACGCACATACGACAGTCTGTATTTATCGGTCCAAGATGGCGGCTGATACAGCAACCTCTCTGCTAAAGTTACGCGCTTCTGATACTCCAAGGCGCAGCGCGCATTCCCCGCGCGTCTCTCAGAGCGGGCGCAATGGAATCGCAACTCCGTGCTTCCTCGTCGTCATCGTGCTGACATTGGCCTGCGTCTTCCACGGCTCTTTCGTCGTGCTCGTCGACGGCCAGTTCGAGCGAGGTCCGACCAGGCAGGGGGCTTTTATGGAGCTGGCCAGGTTTGAGGACTGCGGTATCGCGGGGACGCCGCTCGCCGAGCTGTCGGCGGGGACGCGCGTGGGGTGCGGTATGCTCTGCCTGGAGCATCCGCAGTGTAATAGTTACGAGTTCCACGTGAACTCAACCAATTGTAATTTATTCAACGTATCTGCTCTCATGAATCTTCAACAAAAATATGGATATACCTACGCAGATGGAGTCAATCCGAATCTGGTAAATATGTAAATAATTCATAATAATTTTTTCAATTCAATAACATATTCATTATTTCGTATATTCGCATAAAAGTACTCACAAGATGATATGCATAGGCCTAATTAAATGATACAATACATTTCCCCTGTCTTATAAAAAATTACGATTGAGCGCAACTTGACTTGCGATTGAGATCAATCGTACGTCTGTCCCTTCGAGATAGGGGGTTGGGCTTGCTATCAAACCAGATACACCCAAACTTGCATATTTTCCTCTCTTTCTATGTACACGTAATACTCTTGTAAACTACCCACAGCCTCATAATATCTCTCTCTCACTCTCTCTCTCTCTCTCTCTCTCTCTCTCTCTCTCTCTCTCTCTCTCTCACACACACACACTCTCTCTCTCTCTCTCTCTCTCTCTCTCTCTCTCTCTATTACTCTCTTCCCCTCTCCTCCCCCCCCCCAATCATCTATCTCTCCCTCTTTCATCCTCTTCCTCTTCATCTCCTTCTCTCTTTATTTCGTTTTCTCTTTCTCTTTCCCCGTCTCCCTATATAAATCTTCCGTTTGTTATAGCCTCTTATCCACGCCCAAGTAAGTAAATGCGTATTCGCTGATCGTGCACACAGAAAATATGTCGTTGTTAAACATGCAAACGTTATAATACTCTGAAGAAGATGAGATGCTACCAACGATTCTCAAATATGTACAGAATCTGGGCCCTGTTGCATAAAACTGACCATTAATGGTAACTCTGTCATCAATGGTAACTACCATGGAAATACTGCTCGACAGCCAGTCGAAATCAAGGCTTCCATAGAAGTTATCATTGATGGCAGAGTTACGATTAATGATAAGTTTTATGCAACGGGGACGTGAGTCACTTTGTTCTGTACTTTGAGGTTTGCGTTTAACTATACATGACGGTTATAACATGTTCTTTTGCGCTCTCTTTTATAATGTCAACGCAATGTACGATTTAACCTCCGCCTTTTCCCCTCATTTCGTTAAACAACATCCCCGGAAGAAATACTCAGGAAATCAACAGGAAAAGGGAAGACACACGGCTTATACAATGTATGAAAATGACCCCTCTACAAAAATCAATTTAAATAATGTATTAGTGTAAAGCCAGTAGTACGTATCATTGTCAATCCTTGTGATCAATCACCGAATGACATATATACAATGACAAGTACAAGGCTATGATGATAGTAATTGTGGTAACAATGATCAGGGTAAGGAGCATGAGAACAGGAAGATAATCAGTTAGGGGTACACACATGAATTGCGATGCTTCATAATACTGCATACTGTATACTGCTAGGCGTTTTTTATGTTTTATTTCAGTTGCTCCCTACTCGTCCGTAATGTATTTGGATATCATGGTAACCACAAGTTAATTCATTCTTTTACTTCTTTCTACTCATCACGTTTATCCCAGTTTCGTTGGTCGTATATAGTTTTAGTTAACATAGTTTTTCAGTCAAAAACAAGAACGAGAAAAAATAAGAAAAGGAAGAGAAGAAAAGCAAGAAGAACAAGAACAAGAAAGAATAAGAAAGGGGAGAGAAGGAGAAGAAAAAAGGAAGGAGGAAGAAAAAGAAATAGAAGAAGAAGAAGAAGAAGAAGAAGAAGAAGAAGAAGAAGAAGAAGAAGAAGAAGAAGAAGAAGAAGAAGAAGAAAAAGAAGAAGAAGAAGAAGAAGAAGAAGAAGAAAAGGAAAAAAAGAAGGAAGAAGAAAAGGAAGAAGAAGAGAGTGGAAGGAGTAGGAGCAGGTGGCGAAAGAGGAGGAGGAGAAGGAAGAGTGAAAATATCATAAAATTAATCGTGATCATCATGATCGTGTAATAGAAATAAGAAAATGAGAAAGGAGATATGGAGACGTGGAGAGAAACACAAATATCAAGCTGACGAATGAGCCATGTCCCTGCGTTTAGTTGACGCAAGAAAAATCAATGAAATACAACTATTCACAGTACACCCCTTGTATTCGTAACCACATTTGTCTTTTGTTAAGTGGTATCGATTCTGGATCCTAAATATCGACGGGCTTCTCTGCCTTCTAGTTGTCGCCCATAGTGTACATACGCTTGAAGATTGCATTTGTTGATAGATTCCCCCCCCCCCTCTCTCTCTCTCTCTCTCTCTCTCTCTCTCTCTCTCTCTCTCCTCTCCTCTCTCTCTCTTTCTCTCTCTCTCTCTCTCTCTCTCTCTCTCTCTCTCTCTATCTCTTTCTCATATATATATATATATATATATATATATATATATATATATATATATATATATATAATTAAATATATATATAATAATATATAGATATATATATCTCCCTCTCAACATGCTCAAGATACATTATATGCATTTACAAAAATTACCTAAATGTCACTTTCTCTCTCTTTTTCCATCTTTTCTTTGTCTGTCTGTCTGTTTTTTATTATCTCTTTTTCTACCTTTTTTTTCATGTCTGTCCCTCCCCAACACACATACACACACAAACAACTCTCTCCCTCTCTCTCTCTCTCTCTCTCTCTCTCTCTCTCTCTCTCTCTCTATCTATCTCTCTCTCACTCTCTCTTTGTCTCGAACTTCCTCTTTACCTTTCTTTTCCTCTCCTTTTTTCTTCCTCCTTTATAGTTCCAGACACATATTTTTACACGTTGAGTCGTTCATATTTATGTATACCTTTCCTTCATTTCAGGATTGGGCCACGATGTTGTGAGTATGATTAATATAAAAAAAAATCTTCTTAAATCGGAGACTTATACGATAATCAATGTTCCCTTCATTTGCATGTGCCTTTGCCTGTCATTCATCGGTAAATAGACGATGTTCCATGAGTGATATGTGCATTATCACATATTGAAATTTTTACACGTCAATAACCCTTATACCACACGCACCTACCATGCCTATGCATTATACAGCAGACGGGCCTTCTCAGGATATGGAGATAAATTAATGGAGACAAAGGGACAAAATCAAGCAGGCAACTTGTAAAAGCATTGCAAAATGCCACGCAGAGTGTCCTTCGGTAGTAGAGAAAGCAATTTATTTCTTTATATTTAACAGTCACTTATTACAAATTGAGTGATGCATGTTGCACCCATAATCGCGGTGTATTTAATTTTAGGCGCTATCGTTAAATAAAGTGCAATGTGGGGATATGCATGGTAGATTTGCAGATCATGGAGAGCCGTGTTCGACCACGATATCATAGTTTCATCGTCGTCGTCGTCGATGGTGTCGTTGTTAGCCAATCTTGTTTCTCTAATGGTATTGCTTTTATTGACAAGGTGTGTTTTATTGGAGTGAACTGCCACTAACCCATTCAGTTCCATAGGTATAAAATTGTGTTGTAATTGACATGAGCTATGAATAATTGGTACTGTGATGATTAACGCTCTCAGTACAAAATGTGCATGACATATGTAATGAGTCAATTGGCTTTTCCCGGTTTTGGTACTGAGATGGTTAATGGATGCTGTCGTTATTGTGTTGCGTAACAGGGCGAGCAGCACCCTTGCGACGATGACCCGTGCAACGCGGGCAATCTGTGCATCGAAGAGTGCGTGCCGAGAGGATTCACTTGCGAGTGCCCGGAAGGCCTGATGGGAGATTTCTGCGATGGTAAATGTCTTTTCTTTCTCACTCTCCTTCTCCTTCTTTTTCTTGATATTGTTCCTCACCATCTTCTTCTCCTTCCTCCTCTTCTTCTTATTTTTTTTTCTTCTTCTTCTTCTTCTTCTTCTTCTTCTTCTTCTTCTTCTTCTTCTTCTTCTCCTCCTTCTTCTTCTTCTTCTTCTTCTTCTTCTCCTCCTCCTTCTTCTTCTTCTTCTTCTTCTCCTTCTTCTTCTTCTTCTTCTTCTTCTTCTCCTTCTTCTTCTTCTTCTTCTTCTTCTTCTTCTTCGTCTTCTTCTTCTTCTCCTCCTCCTCCTTAATCTTCTTCTTCCACTTCTCCTTCTTCAACTTCTACTTCTATATCTTTTTTTTCGACAAATGTTGAAATTGTGTACATGTTGTTCTGTAGAAAATATTGCAAGAAGTTGATGGCAGCAATGATTATGATTCTTAAAATATGCTTCTTCAATAAAAATGTAAAATGAAAAATGTAATTTAAAACATGTTTCCCCTCAATTGACAGCCAGTTACTCTGGTGCTGAATGCGAGTCATCCTACAACTATATATGTTAAACCTCTCAACCCCATGTGCTCTTCAAGACTTTGTACGGAGATGGTTAAACAGTACGCATTTAAATTTTGAATTTTCAAGACCAATAATACCACTATCTCTTCTCCTGGTCTCCTTCTATCATCATCATCATCTCAGCCCTCGCTCCCATCAATGGTGGTTTCACGGACTGGGGAGACTGGACCGAATGCTCCGACACCTGTCGCCGGACGGCCTACCGGAACTGCACCAACCCCCGCAAGGTGGGCGACGGCAAGGACTGCGAGGGCGAGAACACGAACGTCGACACGTGCGATGAGCCGTGTACAGGTAACGGATATGACGTAAACTTCCAGGACCCTGTTGCATAAAACTAACCATTAATGGTAACTCCGTCATCAATGGTAACTACCAGGGTAACACCGCTCGACGACCAACAAATTGCAAGATTTCCATAAAAGTTGCTATTGGTAGTAAAGTAACTTTTTATTTTTTATTAATTTTTATGCAACAGGGTTCAGATGAACCTAATAATGAATATAATAATAATGATAATAATAATAATAATAATAATAATAATAATAATAATAATAATAATAATAATAATAATTATAATAATAATAATAATAATAATAATAATAATAATAATAATAATAATAATAATAATAATAATAATAATAATAATGATAATAATGATACGGATCATTTATATAGCTCTTTAAACAATGTTTGTAGGTGCATAATAAAAAAAAATAAATAGATAAATAAATAAGTTTTAAAAAACGTTCATATATTATTCTATCGACATAGTAAGTAAGCCATGCATTCTTTGAATTCAAATGTCTTTTATCCCATTAGCGAATTGATAATCACGAAAGAATAAACTCGCATGGTGCTTAATAATTGGTAAATAGTTATCACTTAAAACAAACAAGACGTCGTTGCTGAATATATCCTATTGTTCATGGTAATTTGAACGTTTTGGTCAAAAGTGTCTCTATAGTGCCATTCTCATTGGGCTTAAAACATCGAGAAGTTAGGGTGAAAGTTGCCCAGCAATCGTACCAAATGCCAAATGGTCCTATTGTCCCTGTCTCCTAGCTTCGCGATTTTTCTAACTTCCCGATTTTTTTAGTCCGATGAGAATGGCACTTATGACGATATTCCGAAACCCTCACGTTCCTTACAGAACGTTAAAACGCATAACTCCGTCTATCTTTCCGTAGATTTTATTTGTACTCTTCCAAGAACAATATTTTTCAAACAATCAGACATCTTAGTACAAACTACATCCAACATACTTCACATCAACAAGACAACCCATTTTCCAGTCTAATCTTATCAATTTAGCTTCTCTAGTGCGCATAGTAGGAACTTTTTTTTTTTCTTCTCCACAGTGTACCCGAACATCAACTGCATGCAGACATCGACGTTCAACCTCGAACACGGCGGTGTGCAGGTATACAGCGACAACCAGATGACCGTCGAGTTGTGCATCAACACATGCGGCTACCTCGGATACAGATTCACAGGCAAGACGACCGTCTTAAATTGTATCTTATCACATCAAATCAGACAGAGGATGATTATGACGAACACCATGCGATAGGGCGTGGGGGCGCAGAAAGCATAGTTGTTGCTTTTGAGGGGAGGCAGTACTTTTTAAAAGAATGTGTCACGAATGGGTATGTAAAATGATCAATTCTTACAGCCTTAATTTCAGCACGTGCTGTTAGAACTTATTTGATATTACTTAAGTATGTGTTCTTCAAATATAAAGAGTTCTTTAACAATCGTTTGATATTTTCTCTCCTTACGTTCATACCCTACTCCCACTTCCAATAAGCATACATTCGGCTTACAATAAATCATCTATCTCCAGAAAAAAAAATGACAAAAAAATACTGTTCACACAATTGAGAATACGCATATATATATATATATATATATATATATATATATATATATATATATATATAAAGTCTTCGACACATGTCCAAGAGTCTGAATTCGCGCAAGAATCAGTAAGATTTTAACCGCAGTCGAGACCTCACCGAAGTCTACTATGATTGCTAACCGCGATTTACCGTTTATTACCATGCTGAACGAGCCTGATGTACTCCCGTTTTTCCTCCCTGATGTTTAGGCATCTCTAACAAGGCGTGTAAGTGCACGCGTAACATGGTGACGTCACACGTTGATGACTTCGACGCGAGTTGGGGTTGCACCAAGAAATGCCCGGGCGACAGCAGCGAAAAGTGTGGTGGAAACGGCTACGTCTCCATCTACGCGACAGGTACGTAAAGAGCGCGTTTAGATAGGGAGGGGAATGGTGGAGGGGGAGGGGGCGTGGTGGAGGGATGCGTAGGGCAGTGGAAGGGTGGAAGGATGTTGGTGAAGAAGTATGGAGGAGGGGTGGGGCGTGTTGGGAGGGTGCTGTGCCCCAAAATGTCCTGGCAATTCTAACTTCAGCTAAAGAGTTGGATAATACGAGGAGGGGTGGGCGTGGAAGGGGGGAGGGGGCATGCAAGGATGTGAAGTGTGGTGGCACATATAGAACCAGTTTCGTCTCGATCTACGCGAAATGTAAATGAAGAAGCCTGATTACGCAGGCGAAGGGTGTGCGCTGAAGGAGGGTGTAGCCTTGTAACTAGACTAGGAAGGGTGTGGAGGAGGGAGCGGAGCTTGTGGTAGTGTGCGAGGGAATTGTATACTTTCCAGAAATTTCCTGGCAACTCTAGCTCCAGCACTACGCGACAGGTACTTAAAGGTCTCGATAAGACGGAGAGTGGTCATGGGGAAAGGGGGAGGGCGTGGGAGATGGGGTGCTATGAAGGAGGGAGATGTCCTAGCAAAGACGGAGACTTGAGAGGAGGAAGTAGGGGGCGGGGTGGGACGTGGTGGATGGAGGTTGTACCAAGAATTTGTCCTGACAGCTCTAGCTCCAGCTGTTTCTCTCAATCTACGTGACAGATGTACATAAATTGGTCGAATAACCGTATGTTGCGCGTACTGAGAAAAATTGGATGATTGAAAATACAGCTTTTATAAATTTATATACGGTTGGATGGTTGAGAGCAGAGGTGTGTTTATGACAATAATATCATTGTGTAAGTGTGTTTTGAAGGTCATGAAGGTTATCTATATTTCGTTATCACATTCCACTCACACTAAAAGAAAAGAAAAGAAAACTATCACTATGAGCATGGTCATTTGTTACGCCGATTTTTTTTTTTAAGAGAATGTACTGTACTGGGAAGACAAAGAGCCTTTAAACAGGTGATCGTGAGCAATATTGTTGCCAATGGTCTTAAATTCATATATTGTCCATTTTAGAAACTTGTTGAAAGTAAGTTGTTCTCAAATGATCCACATTTGGAGTAAATAGTGATTTAATCACAAATCTTCGAAATGTTCGGGCCGAACATTTAAGTTTAATTTAATTTAATCACTGATTGCTCCAAATGTGGATCATTTGAGGGCAAGTAACTTTCAACAAGTTTCTAAAATGGGCAATACATGAATTTAAGAGCATCGGCAAGAAAATTGCCCACGATCACCTCTTTGACGGCTATGTGTCTTCCCAGTACCCTTTAAATTTTGCCCGTAACAAAGGACCAGAGTCATAGTGTACGAAATCTTCTCATTTTCTAGGAACCAGCTACCGGGGATGTTTCCGTGGCACGCCGACGGATGGGGTCGTGGTCATTGAGCCCGCTACGATCACCACCATGGACACGCCGACGACCCAGGGAGCGAAGGTGACCACGAAGGGTCCGGTCGTGACCACTAGGGGCCAGGAGGCGACCACGCTTGCCGCCAAGGCAACGACTAAAGATGCAGCAGGCCCAACACAATCTGGAGGTATGGCTGAGATCATAATGTAATCAGTTTGGTTCGAAAAATATGTTCTCAATGTATCTTCTTTGTTTAATCTTGTTGGCACCAAGTACAATGTATCTTAAGTCGAATTGGTTTATTACATAACCTACACAAAACACAAACGGGAGGTACATGGTTGTGATGATATTGAGTCCACTTTTGAACACACAATGTTCGCATTGTCTCTTTTTTGTTCAACACCAAGCTGTTTAAAGCCTATTTGTTATACAATTGTTATTGATTTATTTTATTGTTATGTAAATGGAAATGTATGTGAAATGGTGAAATGTGATGATTAGGTTGAGATACTAATTGTTGCTTTGGAAACATTCACTCCTTCCATAGAGATTTTGCAAAGAATGCATTATTCAGAATTAATTCTGAATACTACCCTTACAACCCAATGTATACTACAGTATATGTTGGCTTAAAATACCACGAACACTTGATAATTTTAAAGACTTTCCGTTATTATTTGTTTTGTTTCTCTTCTGTCTCGTTTTCCTTTTCACTTGCTCCAACTCAGCTGTGACGGGATCTGGAGGTGCAAATGGAGCAGGAGCAACCAACGGAGTCGCGGCTACTGGTGGGGCCGGAGCTACCGGCATGCCGGGAGCAGGCGGTGTGACCCAAGCAATGGGTAAGGGCTGCAACATTTACTGATCATGCTGATACTGGGTCAAACGGGTCAAACGAGGCAGGTGGAATCTGAGAAATAGGAGACGGACATACTTCGATTAGACAATTAGATATAAACGAAGTAATCTGGAGGTATGTATATTATAATCATGAATATATAAAGGAAGATGGATAGATAGATAGACAGATAGGTAGATAGATAGATAGATAGATAGATAGATAGATAGATAGATAGATAGATAGATAGATAGATAGATAGAGAGAGAGAGATAGATAGATAAATAAATATATAGAATTTTAGACGGATATATTGATAGTCAGACTCATAGATAGATAGATAGATAGATAGATAGATAGATAGATGGATAGATAGATAGATAGATAGATAGATAGAGAGAGAGAGAGATAGATAGATAGATAGATAGATTAGATGGAAGGATAGATAAATAGATAGATAGATAGATAGATAGATAAATAAATAAATAAATATATACATATAGATATAGATATATAGATAGATAGATAGATAGATAGATAGATAGATAGATAGATAGACAGATAGATAGACAGATAGATAGACAGATAGATAGACAGATAGATAGATAGATAGATATGTAAATATATATATATACATAGATAGAAAGATGGATAGATAGATAGATAGATAGATAGAGTGCATGATAGAGAGAGATAAATAGATAAATAGATGGATAGAAAGATAGATCGATAGATAGATAGATGGATAGATAGATAGATAGATAGATAGATAGATAGATAGATAGATGAAAAGATGGATGGGTAGATAGATAGATATGTTGTGTCACGATGAGAAAACCTCCATTTGTCTCCCCAGGGGCCGCCAACGACTCCGCCGTTGCAACTACCCAGCCCGCCCACGTCGCGACCACGGCAGACGCCCCTACAACGCCCGAGGAGCAGGCACCGACCACGGAGCCAGTGACCACGGTCCAACCGTACCCCGGCCTAACCGTCAACGAATGCATGGGCGAGTGTCAATTTCTAGGGTACGTCTATGCCTCCCTCGTCAACGGGACCCACTGTATCTGCCACAACGCCCTGGAGGGACTCGAGATCGAATACGATGACGAGGGGAGCTGCGACATCACGTGTGAGGGGGGCAACGATGACGGGGGAAGCGAGATGTGTGGAGGCATTGGATTCATGTCAGTCTTCCGGACTGATCTTTACGGTAAATCATTGTATTTTCGATGTGCTTTGTAGATTGTCATCATGGTCATGATGAGGAGGTGAGGGATTTATAATGATCGACAGCATCATTCCTTATAATCGTCCTTCGATCTCCTTCACATATTTCTTTTGTCTTTTCCGTCTCTTCCCTTTGTCCCCATAAACTTACATCTCCTTCTGGAAGCTATCCCTCTCCCCCACCCCACCCCTTCCATCCTTCTGCCCTCATCTCTCCATCCCTTTCTCTCCACCTCATCTTTACCTCTACCGCATCACTGTCTCCTTCAACTCCACTTGTCCTGTCCTTTACCATTCTTCTCCTTGGCAATTCTCATCCCTACCCGGCCTCCCGCCGCGTTTCCCTTCTCACCCCTACCCTTCCCCTTCCCACCTCTCCCTTTCCCACCTTTCCCTTCCTACCCCTTCTCCTCGTCCTTTATAATCCCTCCCTTTTCCCCGCTCCGGCCCATCTCGATCACATCGCAGGTAGCACAACCTGGACGGACTGGTACAGCGGCAACTCCCCGACGAGCGACGGGTCCGACCACGAAACGGCCGAAGCCTACCAGGCAGCCGTGCCGTGGGTATGCGAAAACCCCGTCGACATCCAGTGCCGCACCGTGTCGGATGAAAAGCGATGGGACATGGCGGGTGATGTGCTAGCCGTGGCGTGTACACTGGCGGAGGGTATCAACTGCACGAAGGTAGGATACCGTGTATCGCAAAGTTGTGTTGGGGTGTTGGAATGCTGTAGGCAAAAGTTAGCAAAGTCGTATGTATTCCTTTACATACTTGGTAACAAAATGAAATGCCTCCCCTCTAAACGTTTGTGTCTCTTTGTTCGTTTTTTTTTAGTAATTTCTAAGGTAGATACATGTACAATTCGGTACCATTAAATGAATGAGATGTGATACATGAAAGAGAAAAACAGTTACTTTAATTATTGATATCATGAATATGTTGTAATGGCTGATGAAATGTAATCATAGTCAATTGACACACTGAAATTGCTTTAGACATTTTAGCCTTGTATTTCTTCAAAAAAACGATGAATTTTAATGTTTAGTTGTCCTCCTTAAACTTTAGTTATTTCACCTTCCTATCTGCAGGAAGACCAGACTATCTATTTCAACGTGACAGTGAACGTCACCAACTACGACGTTTACGACGTCAACGTCACCTCCGAAATCCAACAGTACGGGTGCGCGCTCTACGGTGTGGCCGCTAACGGTACCTTGGTGTACCTCGAGCCGTACTCCGCGCAGACTACGGCCGCACCCATCACTGCGGCGGGTGCCACCCATGGTCCGAACGGTCCCACCGGTGCGTACGGCATGGCTACGGGTGGTACCACGCCTGCGTCATATGGTACCACGAGCGCGCCCATGTACCTGAACACCACGGTGCAGTGCGGGAACGCGACGGTGGAGCTGATCAATACACAGACGGTCAATGACTCCTTCGTGGTGATGAGCTGGAAGTTGGATCCACAGGAGAACGACTGTCAGGACTACAAGATTAGGCTCCGATGTCCCAAAGGTGAGGAGGAGGGGAGGGGTAGGAGGATGGGGGGGGGGGGGTGTTGGTATAAATCATAACTTTGGGCGAAGAGAGATATGGAAGTACGGATAGTTTTTATTGAGGTAGCTATGATGGACACCATCAAAGTCAACAAATCGAAATAACTTTCGACTTAAATCCCCTACGCTACGATCGATAACTGTGGTTGGCCTGTTGGTGCAGTTCATGACTGAAGTACGTTTTGAGAATATTAATTGAATTAGCTGACAGTATTGGACTTGAGTTTCTTTCAGAAAAAACACCCTGTAGTATAATATTACGTTTTGAAGATTGTTACGAATTTATTACCAATAAGGGCCCTATAAATATTTAGACGACCTTTCATCAAATGGCTGTAAGAATAAAACTGATGGGGCAGTGCATATATCAACATAACAATAGTATGAATGTCAACCGGTTTGTCGCCAAAAAAACAGAACAGAACAGAACAGAATGTAGATTGTTTGCTGTCCAGCGAAAAGCTGGAAACTTAGGCATAATGAGATCAGTTTGACCATGCAATATCCAAATAATCTAGTTTTTAACTTTGAGCGTCGTATTATTTCATCCTATTATCAAGCAATTTGCAATCCCTTTTGATATTTGTTTCGTCTACAGAGAAGGACAAATATGTCGGTTGCTATATCGGCAGTGATGTCAGCGAAGTCACGTCAACTCCCAATACTCTTGATTTCGACAACTGCGTATCCGACTGTCGCGACGCAGGCTATCGATTCACGGGGCTGCGGTACGATATCGGCCAGTGCGCATGCGGTAACTCGATGGCCAATCAGGAGGCGTATTTGTCCCAGTGCAGTCAGACGTGTGGATCGAACGACGAGCCGTGTGGAGGGGCCAGCGCGCAGTCGGTGTATTTCTCAGGTGATTAACCCTTCAATTACCAATGGCACAATAGTGTGTACAAAGTGAATGACATTTTTTATAGCTTCGTTCCGAGAGAGGTAAAATCGATCAATTTGTCTTCTGGTGTAAAAGAGACTGCTTGTAAAAGAACTGTAAAAAAAACTAATAAAATTGAAAGATGTAAATTTGACAAGAAATAAAAGACGGCGACATTTAAAGCAGGATTTCCGAATGTTGCGAAATACATATATGAACAAGAAATAACAAAATAAAATTGATCAGATAAAAATAAATAGGAGGGGGGGGAGGAAAAAAGATAAATTACCTTCAATGTTCCAACTTATTTCTCGTTCGACCTTAACGATTAATATTCAGAATCAAACTACCCCACACTTTACGTCATCAAGTCTCTGGATGTTGTTTAAATAAACTCTTCAGATGCAGTGTGTGATGTTTATAGAGCCGCATTTTATCTGACACTGGAAGTGTTTATGTCATACTAATGAAACCGTGTCTTTCCCAGGCTGCGGGTTGTCGTTTGGAGTGGATACGAGTATGATGACGGGAACAATCATGTATAACAACGACGCCCCGCCCGACGAGGGATTGTGGTACTACGCCCTCGAAGAAAGCCCCACGATCACCATAGCGAATCTCACTAACGTGGGTATGCAGCTCGACTTCCAGCTGGACATCGACCTCGGGGCGATGAAGACGGTGACGATGGTACGTTGAATCTCCCATCTCTCTCTCTATCTATCTCTCTCTCTCTCTCCCTCTCTCTATCTCTCTCTCTCTCTCCCTCTCTCTCTTTCTCTCTCTCTCTGTTTCCCTCTCTCTCTCTCCCTCTCTCTCCCTTTCTCTCCCCCTCTCTGCCTCTCTGTCTCTCTCCATTTCTCGCTCTCTCTCTCTCTCTCTCTCTCTCTCTCTCTCTCTCTCTCTCTCTCTCTCTCTCTCTGTGTACGTCTGTCTGTCTCTCTCTATCTCTCTCTTTCTCTCTCTCTCTTTATCTCGCTCTCTCATCTCTTTTCTTATATTTCACTCTCATTCTGTCACGCTCCTTCTCCATCTATCTTTTTCCTCTCTCACACACACATCTTGCATATTTATTTCTCTTAATGTTATTCACACAAAAAAAACAATCACAATTTTCTGCGATATTCTCTTCTCTTTTTCTTCTTTTTCAACCCCTCCCCCACTTTATCTCTTCTCATCCATTGTCTTCCCTCTCATCTTCATTGTCTGTTTTTGTCTCACCCCGTCAGCTGGGCACGAAGGGACTGTATATCAGCGGCGTGGCTACCTGGACGGGCGTGACATCGTTTACACTCGGCTACCGGCTCGACACCGGGCACGACCTCGAAATGGTGACCGAACCAGGAAGCAAAGAGCCCACGGTAAGCAAAGTTTATCCCAGATAATGTTCCCCCTGACGATAGCCGGAACATACTTCCTGAAACGTCAAGTCTTGAAATGAACCCGTTACTCTCTCAATGTAACGAAAATGATTGTATGCATTCGCATGTTATCAAAGTTGTACATCGTGTATCTACATGTAGGTCATTGGTTCCTAAATTACAAGAAAACATGAGCAATCCAACTTTTCATTTTTGTTTGTAATTAACTTTCCATCAATCCACATTCCGGTCAATTGGCACTAGAAATATACTGATCAATATTTACTGGACGGGTCAATGAGGACAGATGATTTCAAACGGGATTGGTGAAAATTACTCTTTTGACTTCCCTTTCATTCATACATTTTGATCATGCTTTCGTTTTTAAATGTTGATTCCTTTCCTTATTCCGCTGTCTCATTCATGTATCACTACTTCCTTTCATTCACCCTAAATCCCTCATTGATATCATAAATACAACATCTCCGTCCCCTTTTCGCATTCCTGTATCTCTTCTATCTTTCACTCATCCTAATTAATATCATAAATGTTTTCTAAAATAATTCTCCTCTCTCCTCGTTCTCATTACTGTATCCGTTTTTCCTTTTATTCACCGCAATTGATATCAATATATTCTCTTATTTCTATTTCCCCATTTATTTGTCTCTCCTCCCTCTTTAACTCACCATAATTAATATCTCAAGTGCATGATTTCGTCCCCCTTGCTTGATCGACTCACAGGTTTTCTCGATGTCCGGATTCAGCTCGAAAACCGAGCACGAGCTAGGCCAGTTCCTGACGGCCAGGTTTTTCTACATCTACGTCCAGTCCTACACCAAACTTCCCGGCCTGCGAGTTCAGTTCTACGGCTGTGCAGATTAGCCGCTGAAGCTGAACAAATCCTGCGAGACCTGGGCCCCGTCGCATAAAACTTACCATTGACCCTTTGTGTGCCAGATTAACTGGGGGATTTGTCTGTATTACTTGTGGATGAATGTGCCAGTGGTATACTAAGAGTTAATGGTAAACACTATTGTGACATCGCTTGACAGCCAATCAAATTCAAGTTTTCCAAAGCAGTTGCCATTGGGAGCAAGGTTACCATCAATGGTAGGTTTTATGCGACAGGGCCCTAGACAATGTCGTAGATAATTAATGTGGTAGCTTACAAGCAATAGCATTTTACGTGGGAACGGCTAATAAGCTACTAGCATTGCAGCTGTTGACAAGAGTAGTTTAAATCAATCACGAGATCAAAGGGATAGTCCACTCCAATAAAAAGGCACACAGATTTGCACAAGTTTGAGTAAAGTAAAAAAAAAAAACCACCAAGCATGTTGCTGTAATGTTGTGGTCGAACCAGCTCTTCTATTATTTGTGAATGAGAAAATGTTATTCTCTTATATTTTTTTAAATATTGTTTTCTAATAATATGATAGAATGGAATGAGTTACCTAAGGGCTAGAGGCTTCACCATACGATTTAATGCATTATGATTCCATGCCTATGATTCCACACATGTGTTGCCAATTTAAAGACTAACCATAACTTCCTTATTTCTTGTCCGATTGAGCTCAAACTTGTATGTACTTCTCTTCTACTGTTGAAAGCAACTTATTTTCAGAGTGAACTTCCCATATATGCAACATGGCTCTAGACAGTACATTGCCAAACTTACATCACCATGTGATAGATATGATAGATAAATAGATATATTATAGTGTAAAGACGTGTGTCATTGGCTCACAGTATACCATATCGTGATAACAAGGATGATTTGTGAGTGTATTGTATTTTAGAAGGCAGCGGATATCAATTGTCAAATCACGTAATGCTTCCATGTTCAACTGTTTACGTGATTGGTAGTGCAAAACATGTGTGTTAGTGCTAGCTATCAAGATTTTTAAGTATTCAACAATTCTGATTTACATTGTTCGCCTTCTCTCAGTTTTTCTGCCAATCTCTTTCCCCAAGACTAGTCTCTTTTTCAATTCAACATATCCTCAGTTTCATACTCCTTAGTGTTAATTAAGTAAAGCCATGATAAAAACTGTATGAAAAAAACATGCCCAAATTACTACTTCATGAAGACATGTCCGTTTTCCATTCAAAAAGTGGCTATACATGAAGGCATGTGCCTTTATACACGAAGGAAATTACACTGTATTCTACTTCATGTATCTAAATAGTATTTTATTCCAGAATGATGAATAACACAAAGAATAATATCATGACCAAATATGATCACCACTGTATATAGTACAGGTACCTGAAAGGGAAACGTTTAATGAAGCATAATTATAGTCAGCTTTCATGGGAATTCCGAACACATTCATCCACTGGAAACGGGCTAGAGCGCAACGACCGCATATATATTGTTTGTAAGGCACTACCTTCCAGTAGTGGTGGGCCAGGATTTGAATTTAGGTTGTTCAAGCTGTACTGGTGTGCAATGATCTGTACTCGTGACAGAGGTCTACCTTTCATAGTATAGTTTAAGTACATGGTCGTGAATATTTAACATATGTATATAAAAGCAGAAATCAGCATTTGCAATTCCCTATGAATGCTGACAATATACAAGTACTTCCATTTATAATAGACTGTGATTTGAGAAGATGTCTTGAACTTAATGATTATTTTATGACAAATGTGACATATTGCATGCAATAAAGGCTAATATTAAACAGCTTGTTTCTATGTTGAGCATTCTCTTTGTGTGGACATACATCCATAGAGATTGAGACTGGACAACACTCATGTACTCCATGATACACTGTACCTGTTAGTGGCTATACCCATACCTCAATTTCACATGTCGAGATATTCCTGTAAGCGTGGTATATCTCGCGTACAGATATTTTCGTGATTTGCGACTTTGTCCATTTTGCAAGTACTTAATTTCGCAGGCCCATATCCCAGGACCCCACACACAGGCCTACAGAATGATACAAAACAAGTCAGAAAAGTCCCAACACATTATACTAATACACTGACAAGATGTACTGCACTTATCTACCTAGTGATCATGATCGCAGTGCTTAACATTACAGCACATTGTACAGGTGGCCCATTTTGTGGCGCGTCATAGCTGACATTGACAGCGCTTATGTGCACTGGATGCAACGATCATTGATATCCGTTTAAACGTGTGCATGTTTTTATTTTCGCGGTCTGCACCTCATTCAAGAAGTTTGCGAGTATTCAAACTCCATGAAATATACTATGCTTACAGTAATGCTGGAGGTCCAGAGAAGCCATATACACCACAGCTCAAAGGAATTGGCATGGGTAAAGGGAAAGGGAAGAAAGGGAAGGAGCAGCGGTTTTAAACCAGGGTATATTTTGTCCAGTTCAGCATGAAACATGATGCATTAGCCTAAAAAGCATCATGTTTCATGCTGAACTGGACAAAATATACTGTGGTTTAAAACTGCGGCTCCTTCTCTTTCTTCCCTTTCCCTTTCCCTACGCCAATTCCTTTGAGCTGGAGTGTATATATGGATATATAACAATTATACGGAATGTCTATATCACTAAGCTACATCCCCAGTTGGCAGAAATGTCCTCTTGAGTTGTGGTGTGTTTGAAGCCTTGAACTGTGAATGCACTTTGAACTGAACAACTTGCAACTCTAACTTGTATAAGTGGGAGAGCTACATTACAACATACTTGACAAAAGGAATAAAAAGAGGGGTTTCTGGCAAGGGCATTATGTGAGAGGGGCACCTTTGATGTCAAGGGCCAGTATTCCATCATGAGAATACATGAATATCTGTCTTAAAAAAGATAAACCGATGTTAAATCTAACACAAACCCAACACTGGGTTCAACTTTGACCCTGTAGGAGTCAAATGTAAATGTCAATGTAAATGCATCATAGATTTTTTTTTTTTAAAGTCATATGTTAATTGCACACAAAGCATATACACAATGTACTATTTCAGGGCTAACTAGCAATGAAACCTTTAAAAGAAATCATACTATCATTTAATTGAATTTTTCCTTTAATATTTCACCGGTTTGTTTAGCTGAGTGTGGTGTTCTTATACCAAAAGAGTTGTCATCAGAGTGTAGTTCTCCTGTAATATCTCCATGTTATTGCCTCCGACCTCGGCCCCGTTTCATAAAGCTGTTCACAACTTATGCATGACTTTCTGCACAACTGGTTACCTTACCAAATACCAAATCAGATTCTCAATTATTTTGATTCCCATCAGCTAAAGTTGAAGTCTGATCTGTTGAGATTAAATTTCTTGTTGTTAACAAGCGTCTGCTTACAAGGTTTAGAATGTGTCAAATTGAATTAGGATTGTAGGAAATTCACTCCCACTCTGTTAAGACAGGAACAAACTGGGGTATCTCATTTGGCACATGAGCAGATCACAAGTCATGCGTAACTCACAAACAGCTTTAAGAAACAGAGCTCTGATCGTCAACCAGGGTATGCAGCTTTTCCAGTAGGAAGCTTTCATCTGAGTTTATCGTCAAGAAACTTAAATATTTGCAACAGATAGGCAAGCTCAGGCAATATCCTATCAAGCGCTGGAAAATATGCCAACATTTAAGGAAATGTAACATTGATCCTACTTCCCCATCTCACGTGCCCCATTTCTCCGCTATTGAACAAAAATATATGAGCATTTAAAGAATATCCTAAGAATTGCTAATATTTAACTTGTCTATACTCTTAGCAGCTGCTTCGTCACCTTCCTCCTCATTTTCTTCATCTTCTTCATCCTCATCATCATAGTCGTCGTCGTCGTCATCATCGTCGTCATCGTAATCATCATCTTGGTAACTGTACCCTGGGTAATGGCAAGAGACAGAGCACAAGGATGGAAGGAAGAGAGAACGAAAGGGAGGACGAAAGTGAGGAGGAAAGGAGAAAAGATAGGACAACATAATACAGAAAGATTGGATGGGTGGGATGGAAGTGAGAAGAAAGAAAGAGTGAGGGAGCAAGAGAAGAAATGAAAGAGGTAGAGGAAAAAACAGAGAGACAAAAACAGAAGTGAATAATGACATCAAATACAAACAAAAGTGTAATTAGTAACATCAAGAGCAATAGGCATATTTTCCAACAAAGCTGGTTAACTTTTTATTTTTGTGCTGATGATTTTTTGGTAGTGTGTTCACTTATACATTGGTGTTATGTGTTGACAAATAATGGAAAGAGTATGTTACAGATCTGGAATGGATGATGAAATTAGTTTTTAAAAGCGATACTTTCCCAGCTCACTAACCAACACAAGGGAGATACTTCAAATTTCCCTTCTCAGTAACCAACACTCATGACCCCTCCCTCCTCCCCCCCCCCCCCCCCCCCCACACACACACACAAGTTTAAAAGACCGTAACTTTCTTATTCTTTGACAGATTTTCATCAAACCTTCACTAATATGTTCCTTTAATGTGTCTGCTTTTATTAAAACTGGCTTAATTTCAGGGTGGATTATCCCTTAATATGATCACAATTGTTAGGTAATATGGTGATACACTTACCCCCTCCTCCTCCACCCCCTGAAGCAACTTTGGCCCAGAATGCTTCATATCCAGATGCCCCGGCCCCTCCTCCATAATCATCGTCGCTGTCATCATCACCCCCTCGATGTCTGCCAAACTCAACTCTGCGGACTAAAAAATAACAAAGAATCATTTTGCTTTATAAATTGGATAGGTGTGACAATGCAAAAATATAATAATAGTTGGTTATATGATTATGTGAAGCCCTTTTTAGCAGTGCAAAAAAGAAAAAAAAAAGAAAATAACATTTTTTTTTAGTACATGTATATCCATTGGATAGGTTTGATAATAATACATATGTAGTCGGTTATTTGATGATCTAGAGCCCTTTCTAAAATTTGAAAAAAAAATAAATAAATAAACAAATAAATATTAATTTTTTTTTTTTTAATAACAAGGAATCATTTTTTTCTTTATACATGTATATCCATTGGTTAGGTGCGATACCGCAACAAAATTATAAAAGTTGCTTATATAATTATCTTGATTGTTTTATAAACAAAGCAAAGAAGCTTTGATTCAAATTCATTTCATTGCGATCATACAAATTGCAAGAGAGTTATTCGAAGGGGGAAGCCCAATTTACAGTACACTTCAATGAAAAGAGCAATATAATTTCACCCTATCACCGTTCTAGCATCAGCAATATTCAGTAGATTTATGAGCAACAGGGTATGCAGATTCAATAGCTCATAGGTCAGGGCTGTCTTGCATTCAAGTCAAGTTATGATTAGACGCAACTCAGAGATTAAAAGCAAATATTAACGCAACTTGTGTTGAATATTTGTTGCGCATTGCACAAAAATAATTGTGATCAAATGCACGTTGGATTAGATCAGATACAAATTGCAAATTTGCTTTTAATACACAAGAGTTGCGTTTGAGACTAAATTCAATTCTTTGTGCAATGGAATGCAGATTAAACGCAAAGTTTTGTTTAATTTTGGGACTTACATTGAATCATAACTTTGAGTGCACTGTTTAAATCTGTATTGAATGTAGGCCAAGCGGGTCACCAGATGACTTGCTTGGTACCTTTAAAGTGCGTGGTCTCTTCCAGACATTCATGATCATGGCTCTCCATCTATATTACTTGTATATATCCAGCTGTATGTCACTAGGTGATTACAGCTATTAACTCTTTAAACACCAACAAGGCAGTATTGCACCAATATTACACACAAAGCACATGTACTACAGCTCAAAGGAATTGGCATAGGGAAAGGGAAAAGGAAGAAAGGGAAGGAGCCATATTTTTAAACCGCAGTATATTTTGTCCAGTTCAGCATGAAACATGATGCTTTAGCCTGAAAAGCAGCATGTTTCATGCTGAACTGGACAAAATATACCATGGTTTAAAACTGCGGCTGCTTCTCTTTCTTCCCTTTCCCTTTCCCTATGCCAATTCCTTTGAGCTGTAGTGTATGTGACTTTTTGGCACAATTCACACACACACAAATCCCATACAGCAGCAGTTTTCTTTGGCACAAAATGGGTGAAATTAGCACATCCTGTTGTTCTTTAAAGCTACTGGATATGCCAATGCTGAAATGGTGAAAAGTTAACCAATATTTCGCTATTGATACAATTTCACACGTGTAATACACACAAATCGCCAAGAAGAAATAAATAAGCCAGTTCATAGTTTTGTCATGGTCGGACACTCCACTGAATCAAGAACGACTAGGGATTTGATCATGAAGCTGTGTAGGTGTGTTATTTTACAGCATTCCCATACCAACAATAGAAGCAGGTGCACATGGTGGAATGTTCTTTCACTACCTTCTCAGAGCTGAATCGCTATAGTCATATTTGTATTATAATTGGTATAAACGTGGTCCACTATCTATGGAATATTCATTTTACTCTGTGAGTGGTACAATTGGCCCGAGGTCATTCGTACCAGTAATAATCTGCTCTTACGCACATTGCAACTATGAACCGGCTTATTGACGAGCACACAAAGGGTCAATAGACAAATGGTGTTGCCATTTTCACTGAGGTGTACTGTAGTGAGATGATCTTCTGTGAGATACATGAGAGGCGACTTACTAGACATGGTCAGATCTTTCGTCTCCTTGGTTTCAAAGCCGCATTTGGGGCAAGGTATCGCCTGATTTCTTGCATACTTGACCCCTTTTCTCCTGACATGGTCGTCACAAAAGCAAATCTGCGGAAGGAAGATCAAGTTCAATTTTCAGTTCTTTATTCATGATATTAGTGGGGGAAAAAAATCATAAGCAATGAAATCAAGGTTTCACCAGATAGAGCATGTGTTGAAAAGTGTTGAAAAGTTAAATGCACAATTTATAAAATAAATTTATGGAAGCATAAAGACCCAATAAGGTCAAAAACAAAAATCACATCAATATGCATGTAATCATAAAATACATCAAAGAACAACCTGTACAAACATAAAACACACACACAACACAACACAAACATAACAAAATGATTAACAGCTATGACCATAGTAGTATGGTATTTTATTGATAAAATCTACAATTGCAATTGACGAATGGAATTAATGTGCCTTACACTTACAATAGTTCCAACTAGACTACATAATTGATAAACAAATATAAAGCAAACATAAAATAGACAATAGAATTAACAACTTGTAAGAATGACAATCGAGCTCATGTCAAGAGTTTCCTCTTAAGTACAATGGCTTAGTTGGTCTTCTGGTATTTGTTTTATAGATTATGTAACAGAAACTTTGTTTTATAGATTATGTAACAGAAACTTGTAAGAATGACAATCGAGCTCATATCAAGAGTTTCCTCTTAAGTACAATGGCTTGGTTGGTCTACTGGTATTTGTTTTTATAGATTATGTAACAGAAAGAACAAGAACTATGGTGGCGAGCTTATCTTACCTTACACTTCAAACAGGAATATTGCCCTAATCTGTTGCAAGACCCACCTGTCAAAGCAATCAGAAAGTAAGATGTGACACATAAATAAATACAGAATAAACTTGAATAGACTTGTATATGACAAAAAAACATTGTGGGAAAGATTAGGTCCCTTCAAAATAATGAGCTAATGGAATGGAGTTTGTGGGGCAAACCACTGGGCTTCATATCACTCATCACAAGCACAAAAAAATTGTGGCTGATGTATGGGGGCGTCAATTTGTGCAAAATGCCCAAACAGCAATGAATGCCTGAAGTGCCATAGCACGCGATGGCACCTTTGAACGTCACATGATACACAATCTACCAATCAGCTTTCAAGAATGTTATTAGGTGTTATGTAATCAAAAAGGTGTCATCGATAACAGATGAACAAGTCATAGGTTTTCAAAATTTTAATTAATGAAATGTGTCTGCTGCATGCAGCATCCTGAGCATTGTCACGCATTTTGCAACCGCTCGTTTTAAATGATTTTCAAACATACACTACAGCTCAAAGGAATTGACATCGGGAAAGGGAAAGGGAAGAAATGGAAGGAGCCGCAGTTATAAACCGCAGTATATTTTGTCCAGTTCAGCATGAAACATGATGCTTTTTAGGCTAAAGCATCATGTTTCATGCTGAACTGGACAAAATGTACCATGATTTAAAACTGCAGCTCCTTCCCTGTCCCTTTCCCTATGCAAATTCCTTTGAGCTGTAGTGTATGTCATTTTCATCATTTTCATTGCAATACATTTGTACATGCAATAATATATCCATTTGTAGAGCACAAAAACTATAAGGATAAATTCTAGTGAGCTGCAAGAGCTCATGATGTTGTAGTGTACATACTACATGTACATATTTCAGTGAGTTTTAATACATTTTCCCCTAATATTTACCCAATTTGTTTGTTTTTATACAAATCCATTTTTAATTTACCAAGAAATTTTAGGCATACACCCAGTAGTAAGGATAGCATGCTCCATCCTGTAAATGAACGAAAAACAAGTCAGACAAAAATCTTGGAACCAGACGGGATTTGAACCTGCAGTCTACTGCTTACCGGGCAGCGACTTAACCACGCAAGCTATTTCTAGTTCACGGGTCAAGACACGACAACATGGAAACAAATACCCGAAAGAGTCTCATTTCATCTGACATTTTTTCACTAAAATCCATTTTTATACAAATCTTGTTCCCCTTTTGCCAAAAAAAACACCTGTGCTAAAGAAAGTGCTACCATAAAGCAATTGGGTGAATTACTGAAGCAAAAAGAACTTCAATAAAATGGATCATTTATTCCACAAGACTCCAACAGATGGTGAGCGTGACTTGTCTCCTTGATGTCTAAACTACAATTGGTTTAATTCGTTCTTATCCAATCATGGATACAAGTCCCCAAAAATAGCCGTCATTGACAATGGCCAGTCCAAAGAGGATGAATGGTTGAGTGACCGCTGCCTGAATACTGTGGTCCCGAATAATAGATAGCTTGGAATGCGAGAAAAACAAGAAAACTGGGAGGATGACAGAGAAGAGAAAGTGAAAGTGATACAGAAAAAGGCATAGGTGAAACCCAAGGAACCAAGATGCAAATCTACAGGTAATCTGGATGTGTGATACATAATTAAAACCCTATTCAGACTGGGCTTTTTGAGAGTGGGTTTTGAAGGGGAAAGGCTCATTTTGATCCCCACCAATGGAGTTGGCCATGAAGGTAGGCCTAAGTGATCAGGAATCAGTAATTATAATAATGATTTTCAAAACTTCACAACTTCTTTCAAATGTCTGATTTTTTTCCCCACCCAGCCCCCCCCCCCCCCCCCCCCCGCCGCAAAAAAAAAATTAAAAAAAATATTGTATTGTAATTCAATTCAATCGATTCTTAGGTTTTTGTTATCCCGGTGGGATAGAACTTACATTTGTAGGACTCTGACTGGAGTTGTTGGCAGCTGGCCTGGTGCTCAAACTGATCATCTTCACAGAGATACCCTCGACAGAACGCACACTGGAAGACACGCCCACCTGCACAAGCAGAAATACCAAGGACACTCAGCGTTACCCACCTTCACAAATTGGAATACCAATGATACCTATCACTACCCACCTTCACAAATTGGAATACCAATGGTACCTATCATTACCCACCTATACAAATAGGAATACCAATGATACTTATCGTTACACACTTTCCAAACTGTAATACCAATGATACTTACTAACACCTGCCTTCACAAACAGGGATACCAATGACACTTATCGTTATTCACCTTCACAAATTGGAATACCAATGATACTTATCATTACCCACTTTCACAAACTGTAATACCATTGATACTTACTAATACCCACTTTCACAAACAAGGATACCAATGACACTTATCGTTACCCCACATATCTCTGTCATGATCAAGATACAGTTAAAATGCATAGGTGGTGATGTGGGATACCAAAATATTTACATTTTTGGTTAGTGTGATAGCCAAAGGCACATTTTGATAAAGAAATTATCCAATTAAAAGTAATATATAATATAAGTCAGTTTGTAACAGGGGAAACAGAATGTACCACAAGTTAATGAGCAGATATGAACTTCTTCATTTCTTTATCAATGGACAATCTGTAACATAAAAAAATAAAACTCTGTTTTAATGTGTGTGGGAACTGAAAGCATGCATTGTCAGAAACGTTATACTGCAATGATATGAAAGATACTTTCTTTGCCATTTTTCCATGTCCTTTTCATGTAACATTAGTACCTCAAAATCAAGTTCTTGAGTGTTACTACTACAACAATATGTCTCATGATTTTACTTTGATACTGTGAAAGACATCTGACTTTTAGGTATTGACCCTACCGGAAGTAAAATATTAATATCTCTGTATCTTCATAACAATGAAAACCATATACCGGTCCATTGCATCGGGCACCATAATATGCTGCAAAAGGATAGAGAGGAGAGAAGAAGCAACAAAAAAAAAACTAGAGCAATTCGACTGCCATGCAGTCGATAAATATGCCTCCGCCTCTTTGCTATTCTCAGAAAATGTGTATGTTTGGTGGGCAATGTACCATTGCTCCTATGTGAAATGAAAATATCACATTCTGTTTTTTCAAGTTTAGCCAAGTTTGGCAATGTTCATTAACTTTTGATCTCTTACTTCTTTGACTTCCAATCTAACCAGTCTGTCTAAATCCATCCTTGTATCAAGTTTGTTTAAAATTAGCCAATTTGGGGTGAAGTTCATTGACCTTTGACCTTTCAGGAATTTTACCCAAACTTCACCAGTCTACCTCCATTACGTGATACATCTCTGTACTATGTTTGGTTTGAATTGAATCATTAGTATTGGATTCAATGTGAAAAATATCTATTTGGGGGCAATTTTTAGCCAATTTTGGCAAAGTTCATTGACCTTTGATCCCTGACCTTTAAAAAATTTCACCAAAAATGTCCTCAGTCTAGTAGTGATCCATCTTTGCACCATGTTTGGTTGGTATTGCTCCATTGGATTTGGATTTTGAAAATTATCACTTTGGGGGGAATTTTTAGCTAATTTTTGGCAAACTTCATTGACCTTTGACCTTTGAACTCTCAGGAGTTTTACCCAGACTTTCACCAGTCTACCTCCATGAAACATCTCTGTATTATATTTGGTTAGAATTGCACCAGTGGATCTGGATTTGGGTTTATTGTGAAAAATATCAATTTTTGGAAAGTTCATTGACCTTTGACCTCTGACCTTCCAGCAATTTCACCAACAATGTCACCAGTCTACCCCCAAGTAGTGATCCATCGTTTCACTATGTTTGGTTGGAATTGCACCATTGGATTTGGATTTATTGTGCAAAATTTAAAGTTTGGGGCAATTTCTAGCCAATTTTGGCAAAGTTCATTGACCTTTGACCTCTGAACTTTCAGGAATTTTACCAAAAATGTCACCAGTCTATTCTCAAGTAGTGATCTATCTTTGTACCATGTTCAATGAGAATTGCATCTTTGGATTTGGATTTATTGTGGAAAAGGTCATTTTGGGCCAATTTTTACAACGTTCATTGACCTTTGACCTGTGACCTAAATCAGATTTGACCCCAATTTTACACACTTCATTAGTTTCATGCAATACATACATGTACCAAGTTTGAAGCAAATCTGCTAAACGGTTCTCAAGATATTGCCTAAACGGATTCGGGACGGACGGACGGACGGACGGACGGACGGACAACCCGGAAACATAATGCCTCCGGCCACTTCGTGGCGGAGGCATAAAAATCTGGAACAATCTCCCTACATACATTCGTGAGGCATCTATCACAGACTCTTAGAAGACGCTCCTCAAGATTTGTCGCTTTTAGCCTGGTGTCCAGGCTTTGGGGCAATTTTAAACCGAACTATTCAAAAAAGGAGTCTGGCTGCAGAAGACTAAACATTCTCACTTTCTTCTCCAGGGGCCATATTCCATAAACAAGATAAGCATGCTTTGTCAAAAAATCTAAGCAATTTGTCTTATCTTCTGTCTAAGACAAAAATTCTTAGCCAAAACGCGCATTCCATAAGAATTTGGCTAAGAATTTTGTCTTAGAACTTGGCTAAGATTTTTTGCTTAGCTAAGACAGATTTAGGATGTATGGCTAAGTAATTTTTCTTAAAATTGTACACTTAGTATTCTATAAACTACAAATGGCTAAGAATTTTGCCCTAACTTTAAGGCAGCTGTGAATTGTCCTAACTTTGGGGATGCAGCATGGCTGCGCGCAGTATGGCAGTTGCATGACGTCACCAATTTTCTCATGATGTCAAAGAATTTTAAGATTTGGCTTAGCCAAATCGTCTGACCTAAGAAAAATTACTTAAGTTTATGGAATACCGTTAGGACAAATTTCTTAGACAAGAAAAAGGCTAAGACAAATTGCTTAGACTTAAGCAAAAATTCTTAGATGTTTATGGAATACGGCCCCAGCTTTCTAAACATGTGGGATGGACTGAGAAAAGAGCAGAAGGGTACAGTAACTAGCCTTAGATTACTAGACTCTATTTAAATGTTCTTTGAATGCTTCCGTGGTGAGAGTGTACTAATAAATACTATTTAGAAAATAGTGAAACTTTCGGTAACACCATGTGGTTGTATTCTTTGGGATAATTGGCCCACTTATAGGGTGAAGAAAGGAAATGAAAGTGAAAAGTGAAAAAAGGAGAGGTGAATTTTTATATTTTATAACACTTACACAAGACTATTTTAGCTTTAGTTTTCGGTGTTTTAAACCATCCCATTTATTTTCGGTTTAAAACACCGAAAACTAGAGCTAAAATAGCCTTGTGTAAGTGTTATAAAATATAACTAGAGCAATTCGACTGCCCCGCAGTCGATAAATATGCCTCCGCCTCTTTGCTATTCTCAGAAAATGTGCATGTTTGGTGGGCAATGTACCATTGCTCCTATGTGAAATGAAAATATCGCATTCTGTTTTTTCAAGTTTAGCCAAGTTTGGCAATGTTCATTGACTTTTGACCTCTTACTTCTTTGACTTCCAATCTAACCAGTCTGTCTAAATCCATCCTTGTATCAAGTTTGTTTAAAATTAGCCAATTTGGGGTGAAGTTCATTGACCTTTGACCTTTCAGGAATTTTACCCAAACTTCACCAGTCTACCGCCAAGAAGTGATTCATCTCTGTACTATCTTTGGTTTGAATTGAATCATTAGTATTGGATTCAATGTGAAAAATATCTATTTGGGGGCAATTTTTAGCCAATTTTGGCAAAGTTCATTCACCTTTGATCCCTGACCTTTGAGAAATTTCACCAAAAATGTCATCAGTCTAGTAGTGATCCATCTTTGCACCATGTTTGGTTGGTATTGCTCCATTGGATTTGGATATATTTTGAAAATTATCACTTTGGTGGCAATTTTTAGCTAATTTTTGGCAAAGTTCAATTACCTTTGAACTCTCAGGAGTTTTACCCAAACTTTCACCAGTCTACCTCCATGAAGTGATACATCTCTGTATCATATTTGGTTAGAATTGTGCCATTGGATTTGGATTTAGGTTTATTGTGAAAAATATCAATTTTGCAAAGTTCATTGACCTTTGACCTCTGACCTTCCAGCAATTTCACCAACAATGTCACCAGTCTATCCCCAAGTAGCAATCTATCTTTGTACCATGTTTAATGAGAATTGCATCCTTGGATTTGGATTTATAGTGAAAAAGGTCAATTTTTGGCCAATTTTCACAAATTTCATTGACCTTTGACCTCTGACCTTTCAGGAATTTTACTAAAAATGTCACCAGTCTATCCCCAAGTAGTGATACATCTTTGTACCATGTTTAATGAGAATTGCATCATTGGATTTAGATTTATTGCGGAAAAGGTCATTTGGGGGCAATTTTTACAAAGTTCATTGACCTCAATCAGATTTGACCCCAATTTTATACACTTCATTAGTTTCATGCAATACATACATGTACCAAGTTTGAAGCAAATCTGCTTAACGGTTCTCAAGATATTGCCCAAACGGATTCGGGACGGACGGACGGACGTACGTACAGACAGACGGACGGACGGACGGACGGACGGACGGACAACCCGAAAACATAATGCCTCCGGCCACTTCGTGGCGGAGGCATAAAAATTCACCCCTCCTTTTTTCACTTTTCACTTTCCTTTCCTTTCTTCAGCCCATAAGTGGGCCAATTATCCGAAAGAATACAACCACATAATGTTCCCGAAAGTTTCACTATTTTCTAAATAGTATTTATTAGTAGACTCTATTTGTCAGCTGGGATCAGAAATGTCCAACAGCCTGGAACACAGGCTACATATCTTTAGGCAGTTGTAAATATAAATGCATGTACCTTTTCTGTCATGTCTTTTATCTCTCCCTCTTTCTTTTCTAATGTGCTTAAAGGGCATATACTGTACTGGGAAGACAAAAAGCCTTCAGAAGGTGATCGTGAGCAATATTCTTGCCAATGGTCTGAAATTCATGTATTGTAGAAGCTTGCTGAAGGTTATTTGCCCTCAAATGATCCACATTTGGTGTAATTAGTGACTAATGTTCAAAATGTTTGGGCCGAACATTTTGAGGATTTGTGATTTAATCACTAATTACTCCACATGTGGATCATTTCAAAATGTGTGGGGCCGAACATTTTGAACATTTGTGATTTAATCACTAATTACTCCACATATGGATCATTTGAGGGAAAATAACTTTCAGCAAGTTTCTAAAATGGACAATACATGAATTTCAGAAGATTGCTCACGATCACCTTTTGAAGGCTTTTTTTTTTCTTCCCAGCACAGTACATTCCCTTTAAAAACTATGTACGAAGTGCTACACAAAGGTTATATATTGTTGTATTATTATCATACAAAAGAAAAGGGAGTTATCATTTGGTCTCACCATGCTCCCACACACCGCGGTCACATTCCAGACACTCTGCATCGGTGAGGGGGCACTCACAGGCGTGGGTGGACAGACACTTCTTGCCGTGACACACAAACGCCTCGCAGAAGTCACACACTGCACCCTGGGTGGACAAGAGGGAGGAGGCAGGGCCAAAGAATGGTGAATAATTGTTCATTGAGCACTCCGTGCCATGCCGTCCCAAATCCTATTATCTAACATGAAGACACACTTTCCAGAAGGAAGACCCTTAAGTTTATGATCCCTAAAGCATATTTGCTGTCTTGAATTTATGCAATCCTATTATCTAACATGAAGACACACTTTCCAGAAGGAAGACCCTTAAGGTTTTGATTCCCAGAGCATATTTGCTGTCTTGAATTCATGCAATCCTATAATCTAACATGAAGACACACTTTCCAGAAGGAAGACCTTTAAGTTTATTTTGAATACAGTCAAACCTGTCTTAGTGGCCACAGGTCTATAGCAGCCAACCTGTCTAAAGTGGCCACTAAATTAATTCACCTGGAGAGAGATCATGTGTTAAAGAACCTGCCTATAGCAGCCACCTGTCTATAAAAGCCACAATTTTTATTTCCCTTGGGTAGCCACTATAGACAGGTTTCACTGTACATGCAAATGAGTTTTGAGTGGAGAGTCTGTGGACCTTCCCCTACCCTGGCAGTCCTTCTGTTTGCAATAAAGACAGAACAATATGAATCACTACTGAATGTTTCCTTACTAATGCTATACATTGTATTGCATTGAAATGCTGAAAAAAGTGCAATACAATATCAACATTGCAAGCATTCATCTCTTCAAATGCCACATTTGTATATGCGTGAAGAGTAAATTTTGAAGCACCATCACCAGGATGAAGCCTTTCCTACCACCCAAATCCCCCCCCCCCCCCCCATAACAGTGTAAGCATTCATTTCTTCATGTCACAAACTGCATCTACTCTTCAAACGCCCCTTTACCAAATGAATATTGGATCAAGTGTATATTTTGAAGCACCACCACCATGCCCTTTCTACTACCCCTCCAGCTACTAGCCTTTCCAACTACCCACGCCCACTCCCACGCCCACTCCCACGGTCTTGCTTACCACCATGCCAAGGCCTGTAGTGAACCGACCAGGATGTTTGATGACACAGTCCCCTGTCTTCATCATGCACTTCATCTTTCCTGTAAGAGGGTGAGAATCTACTATTTTAAAGGGTTACTAAATTAGACAAATAAGTGCCCACTAATCTATGTACAATTATCCACTAAAAACAAATTTAACATTCGTTTGCCGCAAGAAAGTCTCATTTTGACGAAAAATTGAAAACACGCATGCCTCCAGTGACGTATGAGAAGTCAAAATGCCATAAATGCCAACGGCATGAATAAAATAATTTATTCACGCCGTTCCAATACGTTACCAATGGGAACCCCAAAGCTTGTCAAAGATTTGTCCGAGTAGCAACAACTAATAGATTCAAAGTGCATGCCATCCATTAAATCTGAATTACAAGATACAGGTGAATACAATAACGCGTTACTACGCAGTTAGGGGGGAAGTTGTGATACATTACGAAAATGGTCTATTGTTGACTTCCGTACAATCTATGGCATTTTGACTTCTCATACGTCACTGGAGGCGTGCGCTTTTTAAAATTTTCGTCAAAATGAGACTTTATTGCGGCAAACAAATGTGAAATTCGTTTTTAGTGGATAATTCTACATCGATTAGTGGGAACTTATTTTTCAACAGAAGTCAACATATATTTTGATGAGAGGGGCCCTTTAATGACATTTGACCCTAATTCTAAACAGGCCATCAATTCCATGAATTTTACATACAGGTACTAAGAAATGGTTGTTGAGTTGAGACAGTGTGTAAATGAATCATGGGCAGACAAAGATAGGTGGAGAGATGGATAATGTTATACAAATTGCCTCTGCCCACTTTGTGGCAGAGTCATAAATTGAGGATGGCACTTTACTCTTTGTGTGTTACATGTTTATTTATTCAAAGTTTATACATAAAAATCCCACGGAGCGCCATTTTGTCAGGCATGTCAAAGGTTAATAGAAGGAAATTTCTCTCACCACACTGGGCACACACAGGCAGCTTTTGAACGTGGGAACAGAAGTAGCAGAAGGCACGATTCTTTTGCTTCCTGCACAAAAAATTATAACAATTGAGAAAGAAATTAATCATTATAATTATTTCATGGGGCACTATGAATGCTTACATGTATTTGATACCGTTTTTAATCTTAATAGCCTTCACAAGGGGTTTGCATCTTTCGCACATTTTCCATTATTGGCTTTCTCAACATGTTGATTACTAATAACTATTGTATCTATTCATATTCACTTCATTCTGCATAAATGTACTGTTACGATCATCATTATTACTTGTCATTATCATTATTATGCTGTCATTATTGTTGATAATGATTGATAATTAATTGGAAAATACAACTGATACAATTTAAATCTATCTGCCATTATTCAGGTCATTATTCGCCAGTATTGCATTGAACAGTATGCACACTTATTCCAGAAAGCAGTTGTCATTGTCATGAAACCTTACTAAGCCTAGTAAGGTACTAAAATGCAGTCAGCTGTATGCAAATTCAGAAAGTGACATACACTACCGCTCAAAGGAATTGGCATAGGGAACGGGAAAGGAAAGAAAGGACGGAGCCACAGTTTTAAATTCTGGTATATTTTGTCCAGTTCAGCATGAAACATAATGCTTTTTAGGCTAAAGCATCTTACATCACGCTGAACTGGACAAAATATACCGCACTTCAAAATTGTGGCTCCTTCCCTTTCTTCACTTTCCCTTTCCCATGCCAATTCCTTTGAGCTGTTGTGTAGCTAGTAAGCTTTCATGAATATGATCCCAGCAATTTACAAGGACATGGTAGAGAGAGTATCAAAGGGTATAAGTGGCTTTGTTTTGTGTCTTACCTACCGCACTTGTCACATTCCTGCAAACAAACAATGATAAAGGATATGTTAGTGTAACATTGGAACATATTAGGCATCTGAAAGATGATTTAGGATGATTCAGCAATTGAAAGCACACGAGTTAGTGGAAAACCGTTCATGGAATAAATATGATTTATCAATCAGTTATGTACAGATAATCAAAGGGTTATAAGCGTATTTAATTATGCTTCGCCCCGATGTTACTTTATCACCCCTCCACTCCCCCATTTTCATCAAAGTCATTGCAAAGTCATGCAATACCCAGTACATAGAAGAGCTCACCATCCCAGGCTTCTATTATGCGTATTTAACCTACTTTCACGCTGCCATTACCAGGCAATAGCAAAGATACATCAATTATTCAATATGTCTGGCAGTTATCGTAAACATGTTGTTGGGTCCTGCATCATTTCTATTCTGACTTTGACATTGTTCTAATAGAGTTATCGAAATGGTGTATCTTCATATCCATATAAAAGTCTTATAACATCACTAAAGTGAAAATATCGCTGGTCCAACATTGTCTAGTAGGCTAGTGTTGGGCACTCCCAATGAGAGTCCTAATCATGATAACAGCTGTTTGCTTTACCCACATAGTTTAGAACCAGTTGTCTAGACAACATTCTCATATGATGTCACACTTAGGTACTAAATGCTCCTATGCATCAGGTACAGTGATTGTGAGCCACTCATCAATATACAGCACCACAGCCACCATCTGTTTAATCAGCAACAGTCTTATTGTTCTTGTTGCTTTTGGTTTTTTTGAGCCACACACTCCATAGTTGTGTACCACTCATCCAGCACAGATATTATTATTATTATTATTACTTATTACTTATATCGCGCTTTTCCCATAAGGCCCAAAGCGCTTACAATTAACTAAATAGAATTACATAATCTGAAACTACGTACTACAAAAGAGATGAGTTTTTAATGCCTTTCTGAAAATTGATAGTGATGGAGACTGTCTGATTGTAAGTGGCAAATCATTCCAGTGTTTTGAAGTTGACACAGTGAAAGTTCTATCGCCGGCTAATGTACGAGTTTTTGGATATGTGAGACGAAGAGTGTCACTGGCTGACCTAAGTGCTCTTGCTGGTGTATACAGAGTCAAGCAATTAGGTAAAGGGGAATGTCACTGAGCTGTTGTGACGCTTTATCGTTTATAGAGGGCGCTGCAATCGACGTGCAATTAGGCGTGGAGCGTGGCCCGGCTTGGTTAACATTCGGGAATCTCCATATAACTTCGGCAAACAAGCACGCAATTGTAGTGATACGGCTGACTTCACATGTGATATGTGTTAATTTTGTGTACACGCACCAAAGCGTGTCAAAGACTGTTGCTAGTGACACACACGCACGAGATCGACGTGAACACAGTTTTGCAGATCTTGAGGGTGGGGTAGTGCTGCCACTGAGGTGGGGCTCATAAGGCCGCCGCCGAACACCGTCGATTGCAGCGCCCTCTATAAACGACGTCACGCCACACAAGCTCAAATACTCTGGAGCCTGTTCGTTCAGTATTTTGTACCGTATCGACCGGCAGATAAGCGCCCCCGCACATAAGACGCACCCCGACTTTGAGCAATTTGAACAAAAAAAAAAAATCGGGTCTCACGTACATGTATACACATGTATGGGACTATGCATTGTGTGACAACAATCAACATCCAACAACAAAATAGATGGCTTTGATAGCCTGACACAATACCGGTAATACGATCTCAATCACATCATCAGCATAATTACCAGTACAAAGAAAGCACCAGGACTAGTATTTGTCCGAGACACCACAAAGAAACCGCTAGCTAGAAAGCTAAGCTGTAAGGATAACCTCCGTTAGAGGTGGCGCTATACACATTTTGGCCTCGGAGATTAAAAAAAAAAAATCTCCGCGGACGAAAATGTGTATAGCGCCACCTCAAGGCTGGATCAAAGCAACAATAGTGGCTCTGATCTAACGGAGGTTCTACCTAGCGGTTTCTTTGAGGTGTCTCAGACAAATACTAGTCCTGGTGCTTTCTTTGTACTGGTAATTATGCTGATGATGTGATTGAGACCGTATTACCGGTATTATGTCGGGCTATCAAAGCCATTTATTTTGTCGTTAAATGTTGATTGTTGTCACACAATGCATAGTCCCATACATGTGTATACGTGTTAGTTTGAAAGACCCGACTATTGCTAACGCTGTGTATAAGACGCACCCGGACATTTTCAAGGGGAAAAACATGCGTCTTATACACCGAAAAATACGGTAGACAAACTGCAGTAGTTTGAATGTAATTCTCTGTTTCAAGGGGAGCCAGTGGAGTGAATTAAGGAGTGGTTGAGAAGGATGATTTTTGATGATATTTGACCAAAAAGTGATATTCTGCGCTTTGGAGCTATGGGTAACAGATTTTCTGGTGACCACTGTGATGGATAGAATCGATCTTACCATCAGAAAATTGCAAGGCCATTCCACCACACTCCGCTGCTCTGTCCCAGAACGGATTCCTTTCTGCCTCTGCTTCTGCTTCTCTGCCTTCTTTCGTGCACCTGTCTTCTTCTTAGGCATTGTGACTTAATTGCCTTCAGTTCCTTATATGGTGTAAAGGAAAGAAAGGAAGATGATGATGAAGAACATGAAGATGATGATGGGGATCATGAGGAGGAGGATGGTGAGGAAGAGGGGGTGAGGAGGAGGAGGAGGAGGAGGAGGAGGAGGAGGAGGAGGAGGAGGAGGAGGAGGAGGAGGAGGGAGGAGGAGGAGGGAGGAGGAGGAGGAGGAGGGAGGAGGAGGAGGAGGAGGAGGAGGGAGGAGGAGGAGGAGGAGGGAGGAGGAGGAGGAGGAGGAGGAGGAGGAGGAGGAGGGAGGAGGAGGAGGAGGAGGAGGAGGAGGAGGAGGAGGAGGAGGAGGAGGAGGAGGAGGAGGGAGGAGGAGGAGGGAGGAGGAGGAGGGAGGAGGAGGAGGGAGGAGGAGGAGGGAGGAGGAGGAGGAGGAGGAAGAGGACGGGGAGGAGGAGGAGGAGGAAGAAGAAAAGAAAGAGGGAGAAAGGAAGGGGAAAACAGGAGAAAAAGGAGATGGAAGAAGGAAAAGATAAAAGGACAAAAAGGAGGTGACTACAATTATATTGTAAATAAATGTGACTGCCATAGTTTCTACCAGATCTAATAAGTATTTGTAAAACAAAAAGGAATGCTAATTGACAGGTGACCATTTTCATGCACTAAAAAATGTGTACCTTGTTAATGTCATATACAATCATTGAGATTTTGTCCTCTTCCACTAACAATTGCTAGGCAAAATTTCACTTCAGTTTAATTTACGCCTTATTCAATGTTAAGGTCTACGAGTGCGATGCTCGAGATTCGTTTTGTTAACTTTCTTATTCTGTCATGCAGTCACAGAAAACTTTCTTCTAGTGTCAGTGATGCATTTGCTTTTCAAATTGTTGTAAACAGACTGATCTATATGATGGGGTGACCATATTTTGCGCACATTTTGGTTTTCTGGATGATTCCAAGACACCTAGATTATCAAGCATGACGTCCATTATATCAAAAGAACGAGAATATCTGATATAATTAGCACTATGTTTTTACCCGTCAGACATGAATCCCGCTAATATTTATTTCCATATAAATGGCCAAAACGATGGTCGGGGGTTCGTTTCTTACCCATCAGACATGAATCCCTCTACTATTTAGTTTGGTATAATGGTCAAAACGATGGTCGGGGGTTCGTTTCTTACCAGTCAGACATGAATCCCACTACTATGCAGTTCCGTATAATGGTCAAAACGAACATCTGGGATTATTTTCTTATCCGTCAGACTTGATAGTTCCCTAGCTATAATGGTCAAATGATTTGTTTTTTTGTCTGATGAGGCCATAGCCGGTTACGATCGGCGTTTAGACAGCCAGAAAAAATAACCAGTTACCGGCTATTAACAAGAACCCTGCATCCTATCGTTAGGATTTGTTCAATTATCAATATTGGGTCAAATAAGGCTGATGCCTGTTCAGGATTGTTTACATTTAACTTAGTCTTTGACCCTAAATTTGTTAAAATTCCCCTTCAGTTACCTTTCAAGAATCATCTGCTACATGCCTAGCTTAACCCCAAAAAAGATATATGTGTAACGTAAATATCCATGGTTACTGAAGTGAAGTGAAGCCTGCCCAGCCCCAGGATGTTTAACATGTCATGAGGTAAATAACAATGACAGCACACTAAAAAAAGTAACAGCAAAGTTTATTAGGCAGGAATAATTAATAACCACTTCATTAGGGGCATTCATTTTGGGGCATTCAGAGGAGCCAGATGGAATCATAGCGGATTTAGTACAGAGACTGATTTCGGTCTACGTCTAGAGTCTACAGCAAAGTTTATTTCCAATTCCAGGGTTATATCCAGCACTACATCATAATCAGTACATGGGACAATACAAAGGGTGGCCAGGTGGTGAAGACACATTGCAAACAATCATGACAAGCTTGATAAGGACCGGCAAATTGTTTTAAGACTCATTCATACGTCATCTTCTCAACAAGTCTTACCTTTCCCGAATAAAGGAGAAAACAAATGGTCAGCGCGTTGACCTTTCAGCCACGTCAGTTCCGTGAATAGTTCACGTTAGGCCGGTACAGTCTAGTACAGACTTGACATTGACAGCGTGCACGTGCGTGCGTGCGAGACTCGTACTCGTACTCTCGCGAGCGAACATCCATGAACCATACTATGTATACTACCCAACAAAAAAAGTAAGTCCCCCCCCCCCCCCCCCGTCACCCCCCACCCCCCCCCCCCCCCCCCCACCCCCTCCTCCTCCTCCTCCTCCTCCTCAGCAAAATAGCATAACTTTTTATCGAAGAGGTTTTGGATAAAATAATTTGGCAGGATTATTCCTCAACTTGTTGACTAACTGATGTGTGAAAATCACATTAATTCAATCAGTCATGCAAGAGTGGGCAAATCTTAAAGGCAAAATGCGTACTCTTCAAAAGTCACGAGGGTAATTTTGGAATTCTGTCATAATGAATTTTCGATGAATTCCATTTCTGGTGCATAATTTATGTCCTTTCAAGGCTTATCATCCATCTCTCGATCTCTCTTTCCAATCCCGACACTTCACCCATTGTTCTGATTGAATGAGCACCGTTTAACAAATACTCAGCCCTCTTGAGTTTGAAACTTTTAAAAACCCTTTATTTTGGTTTTAAAAAAAAATAAAACCCTGGATATTTTGACAAAGATGTAACATGACCTAGCTGTTATGTAAACATAGGAAGTCTTTTCCGTGTCATGGTTGAGTGAAAACACTTTAAAAATCGCCCAAGAAATGAAAAATTTACCTTGTGACTTTTGAGAAGTGATATTTTTGCCTTTAAAATTTGCCCACTCATACATGACTAATTGGATTAACATGATTTTTACACAGAACTTAGTCAATTAGTTGAGGAACAATCCTGCCAAATTATTTTGCCCAAAACCTCTTCGATAAAAAGTTATGCTATTTTACTTAGGGGGGGGGGCTTATACTTTTTTTGTTGTGTTTAGTTTGGCTAATACCGTTATTACTATGATGATCCAAATGTGGATATTGAGCCATCTCGCAGTTTGCCCGAGAAAGCCGCGACGTCCGGTGTTTTTGACTAACAAACATTTGAATAGCATATTTTCTCACACTACAGGTGCCATATTAAAGAGGGGTTAAATTTACTATAAGTAAAGGTCTAGGCGTATTATTTACCCAGGGTAGCCCCTCAGTGGTTGAACACTGTTTTACCAGGGGCCCTGCTCAGTGACATATAACACAACAACAATAGGCCTAAATAGATAAACAAACAAAATATAAACAAATAAACAAATGTCTGACTTGTTTATTTTGTTTGTTAATTTACAGGATGGAGCACGCTATCCTTACTACGGTATATTCCTAAAAATTTCTTTGTAAATTGAAATTACTCCAGAAAGCCCTTTCACTAAGATCCACACAAATGTTTATTTCTCATTTTTGCATTTTATAAAAAAATGCAAATTTTGGAATTTGCATTACATATGTGGACAATAACAGTTGAAAACTAATAAATATAAACTTGGTGACAGAAGATGTTCCTTAGTGTACATAACACCATGCAGTAACTTGAATTGAAATTGTCTTTGTTTACTGACAAGAGTGGTGCTCCTTGGTATAACAAAATAAACACTCATTTCTTTGCTTGTAAAATTAAAGTTGTTCCGACCGTCCCTAATTTGCAAGCTATAAGACTCTTGTAAATCCTCAACTTGAAAACATCATAAACAGAAATATTCAAAATGATGGTAAAATTTAAAAGATCAACTTGCTGAAATTTGACCGATAATGAAACCTCCTTCCAGCTCATTGGCATATCATTGTAAATATAAAGTATCCTAAGTAGGCCACACCCTTTAATACCTAAGCTTTGAAAATGTGCCACAGGCTTTATATGAACCTTATTTACAATATGATGTACATGATAGATGCCTAACTTGTATAAATCATTGTCGAAAATCATTTTGCCATTAATTCATACTTTACTGTTGTTAAATATTACTGGATTCATAACTTCACCTGTAGTATTTCTAAATCTGTTCATGTCTTGCCAGGCTTTCAGAACTTCTAAATAAAATGGTGTGGATGTCAACTTCAATTTCGAAGACTCGTTATCACATAATCTTGAGAATAAATCTTTCTTCTACAGATCTAAAACAATAATCAAAGTATCTTTTCCATCCAACATTTTTCTCTCCATACAATAAACGTTTCACCCACATGATGCGTTGTGTTTTGACAAATAGCTTAAAGTAACTCATTTTTAGCCCCCGTACTCATAATTCTGACATATTATTTTTCTTTTTATTTGATTTTTTCCACACCATAGAAATTCAAATGAAATCTTTTCCACTTCTACATACAGTATATACGCACTGAGGAACCACTGTAAGTGATGAAACAGTTGACAATTATGTCTTCAATAGGTGTATCTTACTCATCAATGTCAAATCTCTTTCCTTCCACCACCCTAGAAGTCTTTTTATTTTACTTAATATCTCCTTAAAATTCAAACTTGCCTTAACATTAACATCTCTAGAAAAATAAACTCCCAAAAATTTTACTTCATAAACTAATTTCCCAAACAAACGTATTTCTGGTCTTTCATATTCCTTTCCCATCAACAAAAAGTTATTTTTTTTTCTTTATTTACTCTAAGACCATTGGCCTTCCCAAATTCATCCAAAATATATTGTAATCTGTTAACTGACTGCGCATCCATCACAAACAAAGAAATGTCATCTGCATACAATATTTGCCTGATTTCATATTCCCCCAAATTGATAACGTGAATAATGTTGTTTTTCCTGACTGTCAATGCGAATATTTCAATGGCCAACAAAAAAAGATGCGGTGAGAGAGGATCCCCCTGCCTCACACCTCGCTCAATATTGAAGTACCCGGTTGAGTGTCCCCCATTCATAACACAACTAGTTATATCCAAATACAATATCTTGACCCATAAGCAAAATGAATCACCAAAACCAAAAAAAATCAAGATCTTAAACAAGAAGTCATGAGAAATTGAATCAAATGCTTTTTCAAAATCCACCGTAAACAAATATCCATTTGTATGATTCAAAGAATGGAATAACATGTCATCTATTAATCTTACAGCTTCCCCTATGTTCCAGTCTTTCATGTATCCTACTTAATCGTAGTGTACTATTTCACTGAGTACCTCTTTTATTCTCTTTGCTAAAACTTTAGACAATATTATTGTGATCGACATTTAGCAGTGTGATATGTCTATACTCTATAGTTTTGAATATATTTTGAATCTCTGCCTTTTTTTTCTAATAATGTGATTTTTTTTTTCTTTTTTGATGTTGCTAATTTTCCCCTCATATGATTTAATATTTTTACTAAAGTGTTTCCCAGGACTGGCCAAAAAGTCACATAGAATTTTGCAATAAAACTATCATTTCTAGGAGACTTATTGGATTTCATGTCTTTTAAAACATTCATTTCTATTTGTTTTGTCCTGACAAAGATCCCTGTTCTCTTCATATTTCTTTTGTATCTGATGCGCAGAAGAATTTGGGGAAATATCCTCACCACATATGCTTGCGCAATTCCCAAAACATAATTATTAGTCTTAACGCGATATTGGTCACAGTGCAAATGCAAGTCCTATCGCTGAACACGTTTAGACTCATTTGAACTGTCGTTAATGTATGCAGGAAGGTGTTAGAACTGGAGTCGGCATGAAGAGTAATTTATTCCTACACCAACTGCGTTCATTGATAGCACAATAGATTATTTGACGCGTTTGGTTCCTTGATCGAGGGAGGTCCGCCGCCAAATATGCAAGACAAATTTTGGATGTATTTAGAGGAATATACATTTTGTATGCGCAGAAGATTTCATAACCACTTCATGTACTGAAGTGCATGTGCAGTAGTATAACATCGTATTATTATACGATTCTGTGAATTTCAGATTATATTGTTGCTTCTGTTGGTTTTTTTTTCTAAATCGAGAATACTGTCGAAAACATGTCATATCGCACATTGAGCAATCATATTTCCTTACAAATATCTTGTAAATCGTTTATTGAGTGTTTCATCTTCTATGGAAACAAACGTGAATTCATGTGCGGAGATGTCCGGAAAAGTTACGGACCAAATTCTTTCTACAATCTTATCAAAATTCCCCTTCGCTCACCCCCAGTCTAATTTCCAGTGTGTAATAAGATCAGCTATGAACTCCCAGCGAAGGCTGAACGGTTGACATATTTCTCAAACCAGATTTTCTTTTGTTATTCAGAGGAAGGCACTGCCTAATTTATAATACAGCGTATTGTTTGAAACATCTGAATGTCTTGAATTTTTATGAGGCGGCGGTCATCATAGATCATAGGAAGTCAATTCGAGCGCAGTCCATCCATGTTAGGTCCATGATGTGTGTAGCACGCTGCATATTATCCGATGCCTTATTCACTGGTGATAAAAGGCGCGTGTCTCATTCACACTGGATTATGTACACTGTAACCGCCCATTGTCCTTTATACATGTAGCATAGTGAAAAGTGTCACGTGATATTTACTCTACCCGTAGTTGTGGTTGCTACGGACGCTCAATGCTGATGCGTGGGTAATAGAGTTCAGTCTTTGACAAGGCGAAATGCTGTATTCCTGCCTGAAAACTATTTAAAGGGATAGTGCACCCTGGAATTTAGTTTGTTTCAACACAAGCAGAAACTTGAAAGAAAAATATGAGTGAAAGTTTGACGAAAATCCGTCAAAGAAAAAGAAAGTTATTAGATTATAAATTTTGGATTTTGTGACGTCACGTGCGAGATGCTCTTCCATAGTTGTGTTTATTTTGTTTTAATGTAATCTTTCTCAAAAGGATATTCACCATTTCACCTGTGCGTTTGATATATTATTAGACACGTGTTTTTACACACATATAGCTATGAAAAGAATGTATTCCTTCAACAAAGAACAGAAAATTGGCAATTAATGGAAAAAGTAGTACACAACACGTGGGAAAGCACCTCGCACGTGACGTCACAAAATCATAACTGAGAACAAATATCTCTTTTTCATCTTTTGTCCAATACACCGTTTTCGTACTGTATTAACAATTTTCCCCCTAACTGCGTAGTAACGCGTTATTGCATTTATCTATATCCAAGGGCGGAAATCGCTCCCCGAAGGCGTGTGTGTGTGTGTGTGTGGGGGGGGGGGGGGGGGACATGTTTTTCCTCAAGTCGCTGAGCGGGGGGGTGGATTTTTTGTGGGGAGGTGTTTTTCCATATTTTTTTTTTATCCCGCCCAGTCTGTGAAGGTGCTCTCAGTGGGAGTGGGGGCAGGACCGAAAATAGTGTGGGGGGACATTTGATATTGTGGGGGTACAGGATTTAAAATAGTGGGGGGACATTGGACATTGTGTCCCCCCTCTTCGAATTGGTGACCCCCCCCCCCCCCCCCCCCCCTTGATTTCTGCCCATGCCTGTATCTAGTCATCCCGATTCAATGGATGGAATGCACTTTGAATCTATTAGTTGTTGCTTCTCGGACAAACCTCGGATAAGCTTTGGGGTTCCCATTGGTAACGTAGCCGATTGTTTGAACGACTTGAATAAGATTTGCATACATACGAAAATGGTCTATTTTCGTCAAACCTTCCACTTAGCCTATATGTTTCCTTTTTCTTTCTGCTTTAATGAAAGCCAACCAAATTTTAGGGAGAACTATCCCTTTAAAAACAGGAAAGTGCCGATGTGGATTCTCATCCTACATTATAGGCGTACAATCACTTAGTTAACCCTTTGTATGTCATATAAACTGCTGTTCTATGGGATTGTGTGTAACTAATCCTTGTGGAAAAACACACGCACACATGACACAATGAATAGATCCTGAATCGAGGACGTTTCTCGACTGAAGATTGCAGTGAAAGGCTCTCTGGAATGATTTAAATTTGAAAAGAAATAGTAAGCATAGGCCGGGTATTAAGGATAGCCTGCCCCACCATGTAAATGAATGAATAACAAGCTATAGAAGAAAACATCTTGGAACCAGAGGGATTCGAACCCGCACCAGAAGCAATGGTCTGGTGGTAAAGTCGCTGCCCGGTCAGCAGAAGATGCAGATTCGAATCTTTTGTGACTCGAAGAAGAGTACAATGAATCTACATTAAGTAAAGGGTGTATCTCACTAGGCGGCTAATGCTTACGAATGTAGCGAGTGTTACGTTGGGCTAGCCAACTTTTTTTTACGAATCTTGGCAATTATCAGAGATTTCTGTCCCGCGATAGGTTTTTACTTTCCTTTTAGTATGTATAGTACCTTGCTTCCTCGGCATGACGAACTGAACGGCACATTTCTCTCAATGAATTTTAAACATGAAGCAGATGATCATGTGGTCGCTTACATTAGCAAAACAGTAAGGAACTTCAGCGACACCGTCTTACAAATGTTTGCAAATACTTATGACTGTTTTGCGAACGCTGGAAACTGATCGCGGAAAAATAAATTCGCAATGAAATTTTGAATATGTTCAAAATTTCCTTGCGACAAGAAAAACTGCTACCGACAACGAAAACTATTTGCGAACTAAGCTTTTACGAACCTTTAACAAACCCTGACGAAATCCCAAATTCGCCACACTCGCAAGCATTTGCCACCGAGTGAGATACCCCCTTTAAAGGATTGATGGTACTCCATGTAATTTGTAAACAACCTTGGTCACTATAAGCCAGTGCATAATGACGCCATTGTCTGGCAGTCTAAAGCACTGGTCACACGGAAGCAGGTAGACAACTCTCTGCTCGACGCCTGCACTTTGACGCGACGGCTTTCTCACCGCGGCATGTAAATGCTATTTAAAGGGGGAAAATCGCCCTATAATTAAGATGGTTTCAACAAAGGAAGAAAAAAAAACATAATATAGTGAAGGTTTGATCAAAATCCGTCAAATGATAAGAAAGGTATGATCTTTCAAAGTTTTGATTTTGTGACGTCACGTGCGAGCTGCTCTGCCGTGTGTCGTGTGCTATATGATTCCATAAATTGCCTTTTTCATGTTTTTTGATGAAGGAATAGTTTTTCCATTGGGGTATGTGGGTAAAAACACGCGTCTAATGATATACCAAATACACAGCTAAAATAGTATTTACTTTGAGAAAATGGTAATTTAAACAAAATAGTACAAAGAGTAACTCGCAAGTGACATCACGGAATTAAGAATTTGAATACTCACAACTCTTATTATCCTTTGATGGTTTTGGTCAAAATCTTTAAAACTTTACTAATCATTTACGTTTCTGCTTTTGTTAAAACCAACTCTTAACTTTGGGGTAGACTTTCCCTTTAAGAGTGCATGGACTAACCTGTATTCCTTTGGATGGGTCCGAGATGGGCGGCCAAGCAGTAGAGAAAGTGTTTGTGTCTGTTTGGGGGGGGGGGGGGGGGAGGGGCATCCCTCCCATTTTTGTCATGCCCACCTTCCCCTCCAGACCCTTTCCTAGTAAAAAAAAAAAAAAAAAACACCATACAAAATCTACACACCTTTCCCTCAAGAATGGTGGATCTCTGCAGTATTTTATTTGGAACGGATACGATGTTGTTTCTTCCACTCTTAAAAAAGCGGGTTCTCCATCATGTTGTGTAGTGTGGGTTGTTCTGTGGGATCAACTCTAAAGTTCTCTAGCGTTATCAGTTCTGATAGGCGAAGAAGGACCCGTATAGTCTCGAAGTGTACTACAGGTTACGTCACAGTTAGCTACATTAGTTACTCAGCCCTCACACTCGGTTGATAACTATCCCTCATGATGAAATTATATTTCTTCTCTACCTGATAACCCCCCCCCCCTCTCTCTCTCTCTCTCTCTCTCTCTCCCTCTCTCTCCCTCTCTCTCTCTGTCTTGTCTGTTGTCTCTATCTATCTGATGAATATCTCTCTCTGAAGTATATCTATACTTCTCTCTGATATCTCTGAATAATGGTTCTCTCATCAAAAACAAGGTAACGATTAAAGTGAAATTCCTGGAGAGAGCAAGTTTCTTGTATTTACAATAATACGTATTCCACATAAAGTGGACTTCCCGACGTCAGAATACCAAGATTCCAGTAAAGGCCAGCTATAACCTTCCAAGGAATTGCACTGCTGGAAAACGGACTCTGTATGTATACCTTACCTCGACCACTCAACTAAATCGACCCTTTGTTACGTCAATGCATGAGCATGAAGGAAGAGGTGGGCGTCCCTGGTTTAAAACTCTCTAATGCTCGCTTCAATGTGCATGGGCTACCCCCCCCCCCCTCCCCAACCGCAATCCAGGGTATCCACACAAAATAATGATAGAAGAGACAGATAAGAGGAAGAAGAAGAAAGTCATTGATACCGAAGCCATTGATAAACAAAAAGCAGACACGTAATACCAGACTTTGATTTCGGAACGCGCACTTAATCACCAACAAACAACAGTGATAACCACATACCCATTCCTTGAAGAAGAGTGGTTCTCACTTTTGATTGGTTACCACAAGCGTTGGCAAGATCTAGATGCACTGAGGAGGAACCGCTTCATTGACGAGGTGCCCAGAAGCCCTGGAATAAAACCCGAACATCACCGCCTTTTCCAGCATTCGCTTGCTAACAGGGCAAGGCGTCTACCTTACAATCGAGAATTTATTAACGAAAATGAAAGCGCAGTCGTGTCTCCTCCTCGCGATCGCGCTCCTCGTCGCAGGCCAGGCGGCGAGCCAGGACATCTCCCCGGAGCTCCTGGCCGCGCTCCTGGCCGCACAGAACGGCGAGGGCGACTCCGACCTCCTCGACCTCCTGACGTCACAGGGCCAGCACCGATCCGCCCAGGACAAGCCCAACGTCGTGCTGCTCGTCGCTGACGACATGGGCGTGGGCGACCTGCAGGTCTACGGCCACCCGACGCAGGAGGGCGGCTACATCGACCAGATGGCCCGAAACGGCTTGAGGTTCACGAACGGCTACGTCGGCGATTCCGTCTGCACCCCAAGCAGGACCGCCTTCATGACTGGTGAGCAAATCTGCAAAAAAAAAAAGCCTTCAAAAGGTGATCATGAGCAATCTTCTTGCAAATGGTCTTAAATTCATGTATTGTCCATTTTAGAAACTTTCTGAAAGTTTTTTTTTTACCCTCAATTGATCTGCACTTCTTCCACAAAATTTAGTGATTAAATCACAAATCCCAAATTTGGCCCAAACATGTACATGATTTGATGGGAAGTAACTTGGAAACGAACGGCACAAGATAGATCAAGATGGAAAAATGATGAGGAGGCCTTCCTTCAGCAGTGGAGAGAAATAGGTTAAATAGAAAAACTCGGCAAGTTTCTAAAATAGACAAATACACGAATATAGGCCATTGGCAAGAAGATTACTCATGATCATCTTTTGAAGGTGTTTTTGTCTTCCCAGTACAGTATATTCAATTTGTGTGCGAGATGAAATGTGGTTCTATGGGTTGTGTGTGTGTATTACCAGATCAAATATTCATATAGGGTAAAGTTGCATTTTGTGTTCTAAATTGATCTGAAATTGGTTTGTTTCGAGAAGGCTTTACATGTAATCAATCACATGACGTTGTTTTAAATGATTTTGCAGTTTGAATGAAATAATTATTTTAGTTTTAGGTAAGGATTGTAAAGATCTGGGTAAAAATTATGGTTTGGGGTAGTGTAGTAGAAATGTGACTGTATCGCAAGTCTGAGACCGTCGTTTTTAAACGCGCGCAGCAACACTGGTTTCGATGTAAAATGTACATACACACATTGGCATGCCTTTTTCTTATGTTTCATGTTTCATGCAGTAGAAGCAAAGGCTTGGCAGATATATCACACGCAAAACCTCGGTAGTATATATTAGAATCACTGATCATATTGTAGGTGCGTGTAGATAAACAGTGCAAAGAACTCATGGGGCTTGGCTTTCGCTAAGCAAAAACGTAGGGCCCGACATGTCATTTTGAATGAATGTGTGTGGGTTTGTGTGAAAGATACAGTTGTTGATGAATGTGTACGTGCATGGAGAGCAGGGCGAAGAAATGAACGATTAAAAAAAAAACGTTTCCTCTATCTATTAAGACAATGATTTTTTGTAAAAGTTACTGAAAATGAAAACATTGGGGATTTTGAGGAGGTAATATATACTCTTTTTTCTTTTTTTTTTTTTTTTTTTTTTTTTTTTTGGGGGGGGGGGGGGTGTGAAACGGAGGGGAAACTGCGGGAAATATTTTTGATACTGCACGAAAAGGGGGTGATTTGTTTACTATTAAGCGGGAACGATCATGCGTTACACCGGTCTTAGAATATGAAGTGACACCACCAGAACCGTTCTGAGCCCGGCTTACGTCCTGGGCGTGATAGCTAAAGAGATGAGCAAGAGAGGGGGTTATGCATGGTCCCTGGGCCTCTTAATCTCATTTTCGTATTTGCGTAACTTCAAATCATGCTTGTGGGTGGAATTCCGAAGCAAAAATAGAAGTTACCTGTCGAGGGTCAGACGAACCAGTGGAGCGACAAAGCTACAATGAAGCTGCATGCAGTCCTTTTGAATCAGTTCAGAGCACTCTTTTGCCACAACACTCAAACAAAATGGATTACCTCGAAGTGTTATTGGCTTCTGGAGACAGACAGACGCACAATACCTATTGTTTGCATTCGACGAAGAGTTACGCAATAGGGTTTCATGTTTCCTGCTACCGTCTTCGCTCCTTTCTGCCGAAGTTACAGAACAGGCCGTAGTCTTGAGCACAATGCTTGTAATTTGACTTGATTAAAGGCCTTCACACCGTGTCCCCAACGTATTAACTTTATTATCGAGACTGTTTTAAACCAAGTGTTTCCCCTCCCTCTCTCGATTATTCTCCCTCCCCCTTTTTTTCTCTCTCTCTTTCTACCCCTTGCCTTTTCATCACTCTTCCTTCATTGCCTTTCTCTTTAATCTTATCACATCCGATCTTCCCCCGGCCCACCCCCCCCCCCCCACACACACACACACCTTTCCGCCTCTGTGCAGGTCGTCTACCAATTCGCGTGGGCGTGTACGGCGAGGAGCGCGTGTTCCTGCCCTGGACGACCACGGGTCTGCCCAAGAGCGAGGTCACCATTGCCGAGTCACTTAAAGACGCGGGTTACACTACCGGCATGGTCGGCAAGTGGCATCTGGGTAAGGATGGCGTAACGATTTATTGTATGAATCGTAGAGCATATTCTCAGTGTTCCTATATATGGTTAATTGTCATGATTATTCGTATAATAAAAAATAATGATTTTTAGAAATTTAATAACTAAAAAAATATAATAAAAATAATAAATAAGTTGGAAGTTTATGTCTTTATGATTCATAGGGTACATTCTCTTGCGATATTAAAGTGGTAGATTATTTTGCATAGTTATCGTGCAAAGTGTTATTATATACATCACAATGGAAATTAGAAGCGGGAACTTGGTAAAATACGTTAAATCAATATAAGGCATAGAGCGCAATAATAACCAATGGTATCAAAACGTGTGAGTCATAATAATCAAGCAAATACATAACTAGTACAGTAAAATTTTTTGCAGAGGATATCACACACTGTTTTGGTACTTTTCATTATGAGCCAGTACATTTTAAATTTAAATGAACAACCGTGATGTAAATGAAATACTCCATTCAATCAAGGCTCGTGTATATTAAGCTTAAAGTAATCATGTGTAGTTTCCTAATTCCTAATATCATTGTCTTTTCCTTCCATGTGCGGTTTAGGAATCAATGAGAACTCGACAAATGATGGAGCCCATTTGCCTTATAACCACGGGTTTGACTTTGTTGGCCATAACCTTCCCTTCGGCAACAGCTGGCGCTGTGACGATACCGGGGTAAGATCATTGAACTGTATAAATATTACAACGTAATTACATTAATATGTTGTCATCAAGTGTAATGTAATGTCATTTTTTATGTAGATATGGATGTGAATACATATAGTCATCTTTCTCATGGGGAGGGGGAGGGTGACCTCAAATGAATGCATAACCAAAAACGTTTATTGCAAAGCAATGTGTGATTTGAACAAATACATCCTCCTGAGCCCTGTTGCATAAAACTTACCATAGATGGTAACTTTGCTATCAATGGCAACTTCTATGGAAATCTTGAAATTGATTGGCTGTTCATCATTGTTACCATGGTAGATACCATTGATGACAGAGTTACCATTCTCGATGATACTCCCTTCTGGCCAAACTTTATATAAAATACATCTTGAGAAAACACTGTAGGAGGAAATCTATCTAACCTGTTCGTAACTGTGGAAATGTTTCCTTTTCCCCCTCATTGCAATATTTTAGCTTCACCAGGACTTCCCCGACCCCGCCGCATGCTTCCTGTACTACAACGCCACGTCCGTTTCGCAGCCGTTCCAGCACCGCGGTTTCACTCAACTCATCCGCGACGACGCCGTCGGCTTCATCCACGAAAACGCCGACGACCCCTTCTTCCTCTACGTCGCCTTCGCCCATATGCACACCAGTATGTTCTCCAGCGACGAGTTCGCATGCACGTCTCGCCGAGGTAAGATGGCGTTGGCCGGGCGTCCAGAATCGCTTCAGTTCCCCTTTTGCAAATAAAAAAAATACAAGTTGTAAAACCACGGAAAGCAGTAGGAAAGACCTCCCTTCACAATATTCGAACTGGTAGCTGGTTTTGAGTGGAATTACATTTATCTTATATTTCGAGTAGAGTTAAGACGATTCGTCAAAAACGTCCACGGTTCCTAGCTGTACCCTAGGGACAGAGATTCGCGATTCTCCGCTGCGAACCGTCCATTTAGGGTGGTCCGGGCTTACGTTACTAGTAAACAAGGATAGTGTTTCTCTTTTCCCGAAAATGTTTGAACCGTGTACTTTGAAATTCCATAATTGTGAAGGTATACTGCTGGTTCATGCCGAGTTTCATGACTTTTGCAAAAGGGTTTCCCTTTCTTTAATGCCATCGCAGATGACACGATCTGCCTACGAACGTGGCATGTGACGTCACCCTACACGAGGCCAGCCAGTCATAAAGTTGCATGTCGGGTCGGATCGTGACGGGTCGGATTGTGTCGCCTGCGATGGCAAGATTGCTAAATGGCCTAAAATGAACAGGGTAGCACATTCACTAACATGATATAAGAACATAAATTTGAAACTTGATCTGCTGCAGGACGTTACGGCGACAATCTCCGTGAGATGGACCAGGCCGTCCAGGCGATCGTTGAGGAGATCGAGGAACACGGGATCGCAGACAACACCATCATCTTCTTCATCTCCGACCACGGCCCACATCGAGAGTACTGCGAGGAAGGCGGTGACGCCAACGTGTTCCGAGGTGAGAGCCGAAGAGTTGTGTGGAGTACGGTAACCGATATAGTGTATTTTAGCTCTCTCAATGCCAAGAGAGCATAAGTGCACAATATAATTGTGATTTTCAAGGCTTGATAAACAGAGGGTTGATTATCGGTTGGAAGGGATGAGGCATTCGTCAAAATGAGATAGTGTATGACACTTGATTTGTGATGAAAGCCATGCGTACAGTTTGGATAAAATGATAATCACAAACCTAAAGCAAATACCACAATTTTCTCCTCCAATAGGTGGCAAGTCTCAATCGTGGGAGGGCGGACATCGCATCCCCTACATCGTCTACTGGCCCGGCACCATCACCCCAGGCGTCTCCAATGAGATGGTGACCTCTATGGACATCATCCAGACCGCCACCGTCCTGGCCGGCGGCTCGCTCCCGACCGACCGCGTCTACGACGGCAAGAGCCTCAAAGACGTCCTGCTCGAAGGCAAGGAGTCGCCGCACGAGAATTTCTTCTACTACTGCAAGGATACCCTCATGGCCGTGCGGGTGGGCAAGTACAAGGCGCATTTCCGCACCCAGCGTGCCTTGAGTCAGAGGGAATACGGCGACGTGTGCGACGCCGGCTTCCCCGTCAACGACTACTTTGATTGCCAGGACTGCGAAGGCGAGTGCGTGACCGAGCACAGTCCTCCCCTTCTCTTCAACCTGGACCGCGATCCTGGTGAGAACTACCCGCTGGGTGCCTGTGGCTACGAGGACGTCTTGGTCCAGGTCAGGGACGCCGTCGCGCAGCACCAGGCCGAGCTCGTCAAGGGCGAGTCCCTGCTCGACACGTTCAACTTCGATATCGCTCCCTGCTGCAACCCCGACACCAACTGCGTGTGCAACTACGAGCACACCCCTGGGCTGCCCGACTGCTACGAGGAAACCGTTAAAATCGCCATCCGCAATGGCGGCACTCCTTGAAAAGAAGAAGCTCTATTTATCCTTCTCACCCCCCCCCCCTCTCTCTCTCTCTCTCTCTCACTCTCTCTCTCTCTCTCTCTCTCTCTCTCTCTCTCTCTCTCTCTCTCTCTCTCTTTCGCACTTCCTCTCACTCTCTACCCTTGTCTATCTCTTCCCCTTTTCTCCCTCTCTCTCTTCATTCGCTCTTAGCCTCTTCCCCTTTCATGGTTTCTTCTTTCCACTCCAACCTTCCCTTTTACCCGGGTCAAACCCTCGACGTAGTGTCTTTCAAATTTGTCTTCAAATTCCGTTATTTTACACTGCACCCATCTTGTTGACGTGAAATGGGCAAACCAAAAAATCGTGAATAAACCCTTCATGCGTTTTTATTGAATTTTATAGTAATTGAATTATATTCATATAAGAATGTTCATTGAGTATATTTTATCTTTACAAATAAAATACCTACTTTTATGTGTAAATTTTCAACTTTTATGTGTAAACTTTTTAAAATAGTCCAATAAAGAATAACAGAAAATTATGCATATTTTATAAGAATTTTATGGAAATAAATGGTGCACCGCTGCAAGGAATCTGCTCTCGACCAGTCTTTCTTTTTAACGGAATGGATGAGTGGGTGAACGAACAATGCATGAAGAGGAAGTGAGTTTGGTATGGGATAGGGTGTGTGTGTGCGCGCGCTAGTGTGTGTGCTAGTGTGTTGATATTTAATAATTCAATGCGGACAAGATTGTATCAACCCACTCTTTATGAATAAAGACAGTGTGTAAAGTTGTACACACACTTAAAGGGATAGTTCATCCTGAAATCAAATTGGTTTCAATAAAAGAAGACACATGACAGAAACACAGTGAAGGATTGATGAAAGTCTGTAAAAGGATAAGAAAGTTATGATCTTTTAAAATTTGATTTTGTGACGTCACGTGCGAGGTGCTCTCCCACAATCATGTTGTGTACATTCTTTTTCTCAAAATGTGCATTTGATACATCAGTAGAAATACGTATTTACACACAAACCTGTATGAAAAAAAAATCTGTTGTCAAAAACAAGAGCACTTTATGGAATTTTGTACATAGCATTATGGGCAAGCACCTCGCACGTGACGTCACAATGAAATTTCAAAAGATCATAACTCTTATCCCTTAACGGATTTTCGTCAAACCTTCACTAACATGTTACTTTCATTTGAATGCTATGATTAAAGCCAATGAAGTTTAGCGTGGACTTTCCCTTTATCATGATTAACCAACGATTGGAAATCTAATACATCAGACAGAGTCCGGGTCATTCAAAAATTATCTCCAAGAAGAGGATGAAATGGATCATCCAAGTTTTCCTTGTCTTCAAGTATAGTTTTAAATAAATCCCGATGAAATGGATCATCCAAGTTTTCCTTGTCTTCAAGTATAGTTTTAAATAAATCCCGATGATAAGTCTACTTGATTAAAAACAAAAACATATTAGGGGAACAGCTCAGAAAAACAGACAGTATTATAAAGAAGTTATGCGTGTTCGATAAACTTTATCACACTAGCCTGTAAGCATGGCCAATTTTTGTGTAGGATTACAAGAACAATTGTAATTCCACGCAGAACGTATTTTCGGCCCGTTGCCATTTCTCACTGGTGGAGATTGTCGCGACTGCATGTCGACTCCGGGCACCAGACAATGGCTTGCCAGACAACTTCTCTGTCGCGACGACATCTTCAAGAGCTGCTGGAAACTGGGACAGTCTAAAAAAATCGAACTTGTTTGAATTTTCCACCACTCCCCTGAGATCCGGTAGTCTGCACGAGACGTCGCGCAGATTCCAAGCCAATCTAAGACCCACGATGACTTTGGTTCTTCTACTCCTTCGATAATTTGACCATTAGAAAAGACATTAGGAATGTACAATGAGCTAGTGGATTTTTCCAAGCTCTTAAAGCTCTAAAAGTACGTGTCTCCCATTGTCCTATATGCCGAGACGTCGCGGAGATTTCGCCTTGAGCAGATTGCCGACATTACTAATCTCCAGGCCAGCGAGATTCCGTCTTTAGTGACCAGGAATCGTTGCTGGTAACTTTCCTTTACATAACACCTTTATCCGCAGATTTTTACAGGCGAATAAAAGTGTCTCCTCATGGGATGATGTAGTGTCCATTTAGAACTTAAGTGCCTCTTTTTTGCGTACCTCGATCACCAAGGAAAAAAGCCCTTTTAATACACAAAAGCCCCCCTCCCTCCTTTCGCTCCCGTTTCGCTGTCCCTTGAAAACGCACCCCCCCCCCCCCCCCCCCCCCCCCATTAGAAGATCGCTCCTCTAGATTTCACCGTAACACGTGGATTTCACTTTGGCAGTCAATCGGCAGCGCTTGCTCGTTCTATAGAAATCGTGAGCGTTTTATTTTTGTCTCGCGAAATTTCACGCGCAGATTTTGCTGCGCCCAGATTATGAAGGAATTCGACATGCTCGCGAGATCTTTAGCTGGTGTCTTCTGTAAGCATACTGATCAGGATTTTTTTAGACAGGGATTGAGATTAAATGTTTCTTAATAAATATTTTCCGTTTTTTTCGAAATCCGCAGAGGAGTTTTTATGTTATTTGCCTTCAAAAACAGGCCTCATTTTTTTTTTTTTTTAAATATGTAAGCTCTCAGACCTTGCTGGATCCTGACCCTTCTATGGATTGTACGGCAACGACAGTTACGGTTCTAAAAAGCCAATATTTCAGATTTCAGTTTTGTTCAGGCTCAAAAATAAAACATTTGTGCTATTCGTCTTCAAAGTGACGCGAGATTTCAGAAATCGTACGGACTTCGCAACCGATATATATGTAAGCTCTCAGACTTTGCTGGATCCTGACCCTTCTACAAATTGGACGGCAACACCAGTTACAGCTTTGGAAAGCCAGTACTCCAGCGGAGAATTTGATTTCAGTTTTGTTCGGGCTCAAAAATAAAACATTTGTGCTATTCGTCTTCAAAGTGACGCGAATTTCCAGAAATCATCCGGACTTCGCAACCGATATTCGTCCGCAGGCAGCAGAAAACACGGGATTTTATTTTCAGCTCGGTAGTCGTGACCTTCGCTTTACCTCTCGAACCGCGAAAAAGGTCTCCCTTTCAAACTGCGATATCTCCATGAATATATCATATTTTTGTACACTTTCTTTTGTAACTGTATGTTGGAGGTCGAAATTTACCAGGGGTGAAATAACATTTCATTAAAACAGACAGAAAAATATTGCAAATTCGAGATAAATATGTGATTCTAATAAAAAATTTAAAAAAAAAATCAAAATAAACTCTATATTTCAATGTCAATCGCTTTTGAGCCCCTAACATTTAGAGGTCATCTGAAGCGGAATTTATTGTACTTTATGGAGATACCATTATTTTTCAACCTCCCCCATAGAAGGGTCAGGATCCAGCAAAACATCAACCATGTTCAAATCCAAAATGAGCGAGATATGAGGGAAGTTGTGAGCGATCCTAACCAGTCAATCATAGTACGCGACCCTTAGTTCGCCGGTGGAATTTCGTTATTATCGTGGACGATGATTGGCTGGTTAGGATCGTTCACAACTTCGTTCAACAAAATCACAACCATAATGCATAAGGATAACCCCGCTGACAGTTCAGTGGTCAGTTGCCAGTGACAGTGCCGACAACATAATATGAGAGATGTAAAGAATCTATCAGATGTTCCGAGTTTTCCGACTATTTCAGACAATGATCCGTCAAAAGCACCTGCTCATGTAATGATTATGGAGAAAGGACATTGTGAAGAACCGCTTTGGTCGGTCCACGTGATAATTTTGACAACAAACTGTACCCACTTTTTGGCACAGATGTAGATGGAATTCTATAATATGATTCATATTTGTACGTTTTGTATAATGTATGTCTGCTTTTATTGAAGATAATGATTCTTATAATCATAATAGTAAGATTGGATTTATGCCCCCATTGCCCTTTAGTTGTGTGTGTGTGGGTGAGTGTATGTGTGTGTGTTTGAGTGTGTGTCTGTGTGTGTGAATGTGCGTGTGTCTGTGTCTGTGTGTGTGCATGTGTGTGTGTGTGTCCGTGTGTGCGTGTGCGTGTGTGTGTGCGTGTGTGTGTGTGTGTGTGAGAGAGAGTTTGTATGCATATTTTCAGGTTTGAATACTAGGGACAGGGCCAAGAAACTCAACTCAAGGAGCTGTTTATACAAAGAACATTTTTTTAAAGTTTGGCTTTGTTACAGATGACATTTCCTTTTGTAAGTGGGTTGTAGAAACACACATGCATTTATTTTGGGATTGTGTACAGGTGAAAGCATTATGGCAGCAAGTTATAAAAGAATGTATAGAATTACAAGAATTAAAGGATATACGATGGGAAAATATACACGTTGGTATACCAGGAAACTCACTAAGAATTATGCTGTAATTCAGTGATATTATGGTTAAGGATATTTTGTATTTATCAAGGTCACGGGAGGAGTAATTCCGTCAGTTGTTTGAGTACATGAACAACGTTGGAATATAGGGGAGAGGAAAATCAAGTAGCTATTGAAGGTGGTACGATAGGATTTCATTTATTGAAACAGGAATGTGTAAAAAAATATATATATATTTATCTCCCCCCCCCCCGCCCATCCCCCCCTCATTTTCACCTTTAATACCTTATGATTACAAAGAGGGAAGTCATATTGAATTAAGAATTTTGATTGTCAATTCAAGCTTTAGAATGGACAAAAATATAAATATATTTACCTTTAATAATATTTCTATAATTTTGTTTATATTTATATGAATCAGTGTTTTCTTCCCCCTGAGCTCGACCCCCCTCTCCCTCTCTCTCCCTCTCTCCCTCTCTCTCTCTCTCTCTCTCTCTCTCTCTCTCTCTCTCTCTCTCTCGCAAATACATGTAGTTCCACTATGTGTTGTCATGCATGTGACACATGAACGAACTGGAATATATTGACAAGTGAGATCATAGACTGAGAGAGTTGTCGACACTATATCTTTAGATGTTGAACTTAAATTGACGCCCCCTCCATTTTGCAATATGGAAACTGAACTAACCACCCTAAATATGCTCAACGTAACGTATATGATCATAACCATAACCTTACCTATATGCCCAAAGTGTAATGAGTAAATCAATGAGGTTTCAAATGTCAATCTTGTTTTCACAAAAAAAAACCCAGCAACAATATCCCTACATAGATTCAGGTACAAAATATGCAACGGCAGAATAATTTCTTAGCCTTCTAAAGTGTGATATTTGATATACCGGTACCTTTTACCTTAGTTGTTGTTTTACAGTGAACTCATAATTGAATTCAAATAGATACTGCTCATATTGATACATTGACAAATTATGGTATGTTCAACAAATCATATACCAGCCGAAACTTCTAGTAGACCAATCATAACTTTTATTACCTTGCATGTAATACGCCACATGAGGCCCACAGGTTACATTACTAGAACAGTAATAGGGGTATGAAATAATTTCATCGAGAATGATCCAGGCCTACTGAATTGCATGATTGCATGCCCATTCGTCGTGAATTATATGTTTCGATGTTGTTGTTTTTTTTCACTGATACGTCAAGTCAATGAAAGAAGATCATAACGATATAACACCATGTGATATGAGGGGATAAATACCGTAAATCATTAATCATGCCAACATGCCAACGTGTGGATTTATTTCAATATTATTGCACACAAATCGAAATGAGCAATTTTGGTTCGACACCACTCAATGTCCATTTACTTAGATATCGATACCTCAATATTGTGATATCGATAATAGCGCTTCACGAGAATACGATGCAAGCCAGAGCGAGCTGAGTTGAACATTGGACATCGACGTCGATATCGTGAGTTTGGCATATAGTATGGTCATGAAATTCGGTAAAATTATTCATTTATCGATAGCGCTTTATATTTTTAAAGTTGACTAGAATTAGCTTTTGCGTTTTGAAATGAAAGAGGGGTGTGGACGGACAAGTATCACTCAGTTGACTTTCCAGAATAACGATAAGCGGTATACACTGACTTGACTGGGCCTGGCTGAGTGATGTGAGGAGTCTCTCATTAGGTCATTAAAATCGGTGTTTTATATTTCCACGGTATTAGAATAGACCCTATTGTCTTTAGACTATCCCTGAAACGATGTAGACAGAAAATAACTAATAATCTCTATCAATGACTTATGTTACATAGCTATGTAGTGTGTAGTAGGTGCATGCGAAGAAGCCATTCTTAGCCGCACTTGCACTTGTTAGTGTTACACAGTGCGCGTTGTAAAAATGTAAAAGTAAAATTCGACTAACCTAAGTTGTTGTTTTTTGTAACGATCAGGCCACAAAATGGAAAAAATTACTGTAGAAGTCTAACCCACTTGTGTCATTATACCTTAACTAACCCTAACTTAAGCTAAACAGATTTGAGGCAGGGAATTCCTGATTTTGACATTGATATCGCTTTGCGATTCCTTACGGGTCTGGGTAAAATCAAACGATTCCTAGCTACACCTGTAAGCCTAGACAGTTAGTGAGTTACTGTATACGCCATATGCTTTGCGGGGTCTTTATTTTCATGAATTTCGTGAATCTGGACTATTCGCGATTTTAACAACACGCAAAATTATTAATACGACATGCTCGAGCATGTGTACCGAGTACGATCGCAAATTTAACCACTCGCAAAATTGTAGAGAAGTCCTGATTTGCAAAAAATTAGACTCACGAAATATAAGGCGTATACAGTAATTAGAACATGTTCATGCTGTTGCTGTACAAAGTCCGATATCAATATCTAATAGAATTAGTAATTTTACTTCATGGGAAGCATAGACGGATCAAGTGTTTTGCACATACACCATTGCATGTTTTGGCTGTGTTTTGAGTTGGTGGGGCGCGTCCGGAGGCTCAAATTTAAACTCAATGTTAATTGTTAAATTATGGTAGGCAGGGTTCTTTTTCCCCTAATAATCAGGACTCAAAATAGCAATAAAATGGCTGGTAGTGTGTCACTAAAGCCTAACCTGGCTTGTTGTATCCTAGATCCTAGCCTTAAATTACTTTGTTTTTGTTGTGATTTCATCAAAGGAACTGTCAATATAACAAGTATGACCATGATTGAAGAGAATCACTTTCCAATGCAGTAAAAAGAAAAATGATCAGAATTTATTGTGAGTGAGTAAGAGTGCATGTTAACAGTCTTGGACAAGGGGTTTTGCTCATGTTTGTCCTTCTCAACCCAGATGTGCTAAATTTATTCTTGATCTAACTAAATGAATCACACTACATGTAGCTTGGTGTGCTGATCATGGCTGCTTAGTTAAAGTAAGGGTAATAAGTACTGTAAATGCATAGAAGTATGCAATTGCATGTCATGTGAGCTACACTATATACTGTAGTTATCACAATTATGTATGTGCTCAAAACATGTTAAATTAGTCTATAAAGAAAACAAGCACAATTTGAAATTGAAGATATTTCTGATATTTGTCTAATTTTATTCGCCGCTCGTCAAAATTTTTATTAGCCATTGAACCAAATGAGACAAAAACAAAATTACTTTAACTTTCGTCTCTGCACAGTAATGATGTATTTTTATTTCTGATTTAGATGTGGTACACTACAGCTCAAAGGAATTGGCAAAGGGAAAGTGAAAGGGAAGGAACCACAGTTTTAAACTGCGGTATATTTTGTCCAGTTCAGCATGAAACATGATGCTTTTTAGGCTAAAGTATCGTGTTTCATGCTGAACTGGACAAAATATACTGCGGTTTAAAACTGCGGCTCCTTCCCTTTCTTCCCTTTCACTTTCCCTATGCTAATTCCTTTGAGCTGGATTGTACATGAAATGCATATTATTTGTTTCTTAATTCTCTTTCCTCCTTAGATACTGACTTATAAATCCTGTGAAACTGTGCATTACACATCAAGGAATTCTGTGTACTCATAAGCACTGAGAGTTGCTACTCTTGGTGATTGTTCCTTCTTATCATGGAAGAGAGCGGAGGACAATAAGAACTTCCAATGAAGGAGAAACAGAAGGAGAAAGCTGGCCGGGCCAGCGATTTGAAAATGAGTCGCCATGGCATCCGCCTACGCACTCAGCCTCGACTGGATTCCAAGTGGCTTAAAGTTGACATTCAGGTACATATAAATTTGGTCTTGCTGACTTTGTTTATGATCCATGGACTGTTGTTGTGCCTAGGCCATAGAGGTTTTCAACTGACAGGCCCAACTAATCTGATGATCTAAGGGTACGTTTATGCTCTATTTGCGTTTTGAAACGCTGATTGTAAACGCTTACCAGTATCTAAAACGCCATTTACAGGGGTACTGTTTATGTTCAATTTGCGAAGGCAGAATCAGAGTTTTGAAACGCTGATTGAAATGCTCATCTTAAACGCCTTTAACAGGAGTATTGTTACTGTTGAGATGACTTCATTTAAACATGTATGTGAACTGCGTTTATGCTTCCCCATGATTAGTCAGAATCGGCGATCATAAATGCACCTTATTGTGCGTTTTGAAGCAACGTTTTTAACAGTGTTTATATCAAAATGAGCATGAACGCAACAGCGTTTTGAACTAAATTTGTATCAAAACGCTGATTTTGGCACCCCCCCCCCCCCCCCAAATAAGCATAAATGCACCCTATGCCCTATGTGGGGAAATTGACAATCCCATACAATAGGGGACCAGGCAGTATCGCACATGTATAATGCATGCATGGGAACACTGCAGTACTGATTTTCGTCTGCAAAAAGTGACCTACAAATCACTTTTGGACGAATTAAACAGCGAGAAATTTTGTCTAGGGTTAGGGTCAGGGTTCGGTTTAGAGGGTTAAAATTCATAAAATTAGTGGGATACCCTGCTCCCCTATTGTACGGGATTGCAGGGAAATTAAACTTTATTGCGCAGGTGCCATGCATAGGTACATGCTCATACTGAGGTCTTCAGTGTGCATTGTATGTGTAACACGATATTTAACATTTTATAGTCCTTTGGCATTATAACTTCTTTAAAACTTTTCATTCTGTTTGTGTGGTACAACCTCGTACCAACCATAAATGGACTATGCTTCAACTTTATTTTGCTTTCACCATATTCTGCATAATTTCACCTATTGTTGTAACATAAATAATATGAAATTTGATGTTCGTTTCACTCAATTTTTAAAATAACTTTTCTTCAGTTTGATGCATAATACTCTGCCAAAAGCTTCCCCCATTGTCAGAGAATGGATGTAATTTTGGCTGCAAGTGAGCTGCAAGTGATATTTTCTCCAAAGAATGAATCATTTATCCTTGAGATGTAGAACGCACATACATTGTACATACATGTGGGCATATCCATAGTAAAATCAAATTGTAATATTATAACTAATAATTTAGCATTGAGTTAGTAGACCATGAAAAATGGAAAATTTAAATTTTTCATTATTTAACCTACCGTATGAGGTTTTTATTAACATGATTTGTGTAACATGGATTTTTAATGCAATTCAATTTTTTCATGTGGTTCCTCCAGGGGGCATTCAGCAATGTCTCGCTGAGCCACCTCTGGAATGAGCTGGTGAGGGAAGGAGAGGTCACTGTGGGGCTGGCAGAAAGCGCTATCAACTCTGCCGGCTTCCCTGCCAAGAAGGGTGAGTAAGAAATAACCACTTCTCTAGTCAATGGCCAACTGTAAATGCTCCATATAGAACAAAATACTGTTTAAAGGTGGCCCATCTTTTTTACCAACATCTGCAAACTTCATGAAAGTTTGCACATGTTTAGCACGTATCTTTTGGATACCGACTGAAATTTTAAGGTCAGAGGTGCTATAACTCCCATAGAATAAATGAAAATCTATCTAGTTTTCACTGAGATTTGTCTATTTTCGTGGTAGGAATAAAGAAAGTTCGATCAATTACCGATGATTATTTCCTCAAAACCGAATATTATGCTTTGTTGATTCTAGGGAAAGGTTATATCGCCACTCTCTCTCAAATGATGACAAATTCAGGGAACTTTCAGAATTGGGTCTGCAAAAGGGATGGGCTACCTTTATAGATCGTGTATCCCAAAATAAAATCTGTAATATTAAAGAGTACATCATGCTATTATTATATCATTAAGAACTTCCATCACTTTTTGGGAACTCGAGTGATTTTTAATGGGGTTTAATTGACATTGACCTTTCCATTTCAAGGGGATTTCTTTGTTTGTTTAGAATCTGGAGACATTTGTTCCGTCAAAGTTATTTTAAACATCTTGATTATGCAACAAATATTGTTCAAGAAATCCCCACAGCTTGTACAGAAATCAGATGTGATGTGATGTGGGTCTACATGTTGTATGTTGACCTTGACATTTCAAATGGATGTTTGGTCATGTTGTCTTATGTTTCAGTACAGCCTGCAGACAATTTTTAGCATCAATGTATCTAAATGACTCACTCAAATCATGTCAACCGTGTTATTTTTTTGTCAGCTTGGTGCTATGACATGATCCTGTTAAAAATAGAAGATTATGCGGTTTACTCTAACTAAACTTTCCATTTGAAAAGGAAGCTGCACCTTACAGACAAGCTACAACATTTTCATGTGCTGTCTGATCCAATTTATCCAACAAAATTCCCTTAGACAGTACATTTGTATTCATGGCATGCTATGCAAAATTTCTGTGATTAAATCAGTGTATTTATAACAGAGTTTTATCACATTTTGGTGTTTTTGCTCATGCCCACCTCTGGTAGAATTGCCTATGTGATGAAAGAGCTCCAATAAAATAGGAAATTGCAGTGCTGGTCCCAGGGATGAGGTTCCCATTGTGCAAGACTTATGTACTGTGTTTTGGGGAATCCCTGTATTGTGCAATAGAATACTGTATATGCGCAATACACAGGGTATGGTTCAATGCTCACATGCACTTAATGTAGCCCTGTACCTTTACCGTATTTTTCGGCGTATAAGACGCTTGTTTTTACCCTTGAAAATCTCGCCAAAGTCCGGCTGCGTCTTATACACGGCGTTAGCAAAAATTGGGTCTTTCAAACCAACACGTATACACATGTATGGGACTCTATACAGTCAACAACACAATAGATGGCTTTGATAGCCTGACACAATTGATGTACCAGTAATACGATCTCAATCACATCACCAGCATACTTAACCGGAACTAAAAAAGCCCAAGGATTAGTATTTGTCCGCGAGACAACTCAAAGAAACCGCTGATCAAAAGGTTTAAACTAGAAAACTCCGTTTGATGGAGACTGCCATTGATATTCTGTTACCAGCTAGCTCTGGCCACAAGCTGGCGCTAGTACACAAAGAACGATCTTTGTGTACTAGCGCCAGCTTGTGGCCAGAGCTAGCTGGTAACAGAATATCAATGGCAGTCTCCATCAAACGGAGTTTTCTAGTTTAAACCTTTTGATCAGCGGTTTCTTTGAGTTGTCTCGCGGACAAATACTAATCCTTGGGCTTTTTTAGTTCGGGTTTAGTATGCTAGTGATGTGATTGAGATCGTATTACTGATACATCAATTGTGTTAGGCTATCAAAGCCATCTATTTTGTTGTTGACTGTATATAGTCCCATACATGTGTTATATGTGTTGAAACTTTATACGGACCGGATTTTTTTTTTTTTGAATTGCGTGCTCAAAGTGGGGGTGCGTCTTTTACGCCGTTGCGTCTTGTACGCCGAAATTTACGGTATCTCATTTTGAGTGAATCATCATTTTTTTTTTATCTGCATCTCATTATTGTCATTGAAAGTAACCTTATCTCTGGGTGACCAGAGTACCCTTGAATCAATTTTGGTTAGATATTACTCAAGGCCATTACACAAATGTAAATCTTTATTACATGTAGTACTACAGGTACTTGTAGGTATACTGCTCTAGTACTATTGATTGAGAATATAGTTATTTTTACAGTGCCATGCCATGGGAATTTGTCCATACATTGGTGTCTGCTACATGTACATGTGCATAGTATGTACACATCTACAATGTACGTGTACTACATGTAGTATACATGTATGATATGAGATATACCTAGCTATGATATCAATTATCAATACAGTTTACTGGCCTTCGACCTGTGGTAGACAAAGGAGTTTCAAGCAGATTGTGTCATGGTGCATTGTGTGCTATTGTGATTGGTGATTGTGGTGAAGTGGTTGGTTGAGTTTATTGTTAGTTTCACCAATCCCACATTGTAGAAATAATTTGTATCACAGCAATGCAATACATCATTACAGTATTTCATTTTGAAAGTGTAGCATTTCCATTTTTGCTTCTCTTGGTAATATGAACCCCACTTTACATCTATTTGATCTACATGCGGGAAAGTCCATGATAACGGTGTGGTACTTTTTGACAAAGTTTGATATTTCAGGCACAGATAACAAATAAAGTGCAAAGTTCTAGAACCAGCTTTTCATGTGATTTTTTTTATAACTTTCACAACAAACAGTTTTGAAAAGAAAAGAAAAAAACACCCTCCAACTTGCAATTTATGACCGATTAATACATGTACCTACAGGTACCATAATGCCGTGACACAAAAAAAGGCTTTTTTTCATCCTGCATGAACATTAAAAAAACTCTTATCACTAAGTTCACTTAACGAACATATGGATTTTTTTTTATGTTGAAGAGATGCAGTAGACTGTATGGTATATAAATTACATCCATTATAAAAGATACTGTGAATGTTAGAGGAAATATATCACCCAAATTAACTCTTTGTACCGTAATGCTGTGACCTCTTATTTGCTGCATTATAAACCTATTGCAGTTTTATTTGTGTACATGAAATATGCTAAATATTTCACCTGCATGATTTTTTTTTTTAATCTTTTGTCTGGAAGGAGTCAAATAGAAATATACCTAATGCATCCTTGTGAAAAAATACAATCATAATGATTGGAAGATAAATATGACACCATAAGCAAATCTTAATGTGGCAGTAGCCAACTTTCATACATTACAAATGTATGGAAATTTGACATTTTTATTTAAAAAGCCATTTTAAAGTCAAAGTGATTGAAAGAATGATCATGTACATTTCAAGTTATATAAACCTATTATCACTAGTTCTTGTCAATGATTATCAAGAGTTTATCAAACATGCTTCGTTCTATGAGATACTCGAGCAACACAGTGTGTGTAGTAGTATACATGTAGGCTACTGTATTGAAGCTCTAGTCTACATAATTAGACCCTTTGATACAATTGACAATTTTTTTATCTTCCAATTATTATTATTGTATTTTGACAAATTTCCATGCAAATTAGCCTTTTGTGCTTTGTGTTCATCTTAATGCTTTGTATCTGCTTTTAAGTTTTTAATAGATTTATGTATAGTGTAATGATGAAGTTGTCTTTTGTACAATCAATTGTACAGACATCAAGATTATACCCGGTAACATATTGGGCTTACACACTGCCTGTATTTTGGGAGGCCAGCATGTTTAATACTACATGTAATGCAGTATCAAGGTCACCAAAATACATGTTTATGGTAAATTGAGATGTTAATTTTGTATGTATGGAGTGAATGTATCATTGGAAAAATCTCTTGTGATCCGTTAAAGGTGAGACTGGCAAGTATTACTGCGGGAGAAGGGTGCTGACATGCACCTGCTGTGAGGGGCGATGTGGCCCCCTAAAGGGGTGCAACTGTTCCTCCTGCCAGAAGCTGGATGAGGAAGAACGGCACACCGAGGGCAAAGATGTCCTCCATTCCGTCAGCTTCATAGAGTCCTGGACCTGGGGCTCACAGCCAGGTAAAACACTGATTTAACAAGTTTTTCATCTTAAAGACAGGGAAGCCCATTTGCAAAAGTCATGAAACTCGGCAGGAATCAGCAATATACCCTAACCATTACGTGTATGAACGCTCACAGTCATAGCTCTAGAACCTTTTCAGGAAAGTGAAAAAATATCACTGTGAACAATGTGAACTAATGTGTGGTCTTTCTATTCGGGTGGTTGCTAAAGCAAGATTCAATGTATTATTATTGGTTTTGTCAGATGTGGGCATGCTCTAAGGAGTAAGGACACCATGTAGAATGGTAGGAATAGAAGGGAAGGGAATCTAAACCGATACAGCTGCATGTATTTAATTGTATTGTTGGCTTTATCAGGTTATGGTTAGCTCTGTAGCTACCTGACCTACACTACAGCTCAAAGGAATTGGCAGAGGGAAACGGAAAGGGAAGGAGCCGCAGTTTTAAACCACTGCATATTTTGTCCAGTTCAGCACGAAACACGATGCTTTAGCCTAAAAAGCATCATGTTTCATGCTGAACTGGACAATATACACAGCGGTTTAAAACTGTGGCTCCTTCCCGTTCTTCCCTTTCCCTTTCCATATGCCAATTCCTTTGAGCTGGAGTGTACATGTATATTGTATAAATGATATCATGTAGACTGGAAAAAATGAAAGGAAAGGGAATCAAAACCAATACAGCTGTATGGTATCAATGGCTTTTCAGATGTGGATCAACTCCATAGCTGCCTAACCATACATTATAAAGGAGTAATGTACATGCTCTAAGGACACCATGTAGAATGGTAGAAATGGAAGGAGAGGAAATCCAAATCGATACAGCTACATTTATATGATACTTTGAGTAGAAATACAGCTAAATGTATTTGATACATGTACCTCGAGCAGAAATGGAGAGAAAGGGAATCTAAACAGATACAGCTGCTAGAGCTGCCAACCGTTACAAAAAAATCGTATTTGTTACGAAAATCGGAAGAGAATACGAAAATACGAAAGCGCATCAAAAAAGTACGAATTCACGGCAAAATAAAGTTATAAATTAAAGGACGAAAGCAGCGTTTAAGCTGGCGAAAATATGGCATGAAATGGGTAATAATCGTTTCTGTTGTGGCAAACATTACCTTAATGGCTTGTGGTTTGACCACCTTATAAGTATATGTATATATAAAGTAAAATGTTATGGTTAGCATTAATAAACTACCCCTCAGCATCGTAGAATAATTCAGCCAATCACTTAGCTGTTTCAGTAACACCTGACTGCCGACTGCATCACGTCACTCATTCCATTGGCAATGCATTCAGCACACACTAGTTGGTCCCTCACAACATAGATACTTGTACCCCTATGAACTAATGAACTAGGCCAGCCTTTCCATGCTAAGCTGGATAAAAAGGTGGAGAAATTCACCTCAAATTGCTGCAAGAAAGGAAGAAACTGGAACATGGAATGTACGTGTATATCACCATAATAATATTTATAGTGCATTATAATCGTAGTCAGTTTGTTCTAAGAACATTTTCATAACATTTGGAAATAGAAAAAACCCCGAAAATTTATGATTTTTGAACCCCTACCGTTAGCCGATTTTCCCCCAGAACTCTGGGGAGGCAAGCTGTTCAAATTCTGCACACTTGTCCCTCACAGCATAGATATTAGTACCCTATTGAAATAATGAACTAGGCCAGGCTAAAGATGAAGAGCTGAAAAATGGCGAAACCTGCCTCAAATCACTGCAAGATAGGAAGAAACTGAGACCTCGAATGTAAGTGTATGACACTAGAATATCGTTTATGGTGGATTATAGTCATAGTTATGTTGTTTTAAGAACATTTCCATATCATTTGGAAAAAGAGAAAAAATCGAAAATTTACGATTTTGTAACCCCTTCCACTACCTAAGTTTTCCCCCAGAACTCTGGGGAAGGAGAGCTAGACTTAGGCTCACAGTGTGGCGAAGCACTGGTGCACTGTGTGTCCTGCCCGTCAGTAAGTGCTACAGCCTACACTGCTAGCTGCCGATCTAGACAGGAATAACCGTCTCATTTGGGGGCATTCTTTAATCAAAATGACATTTTTGGACATACCCCCCGAAAAGAGACGGTACATCCACACCGAACGCACAGTGGCCAGGTTCTTATGTGTACAAGCAAATACAAGGTTTCCGCTAAAGTTAGAGGAATTAGTGCAAAGTCTATGGGAAAATGGATTTTGGAACTAGACATGGCGACTTCGTTTAAAAATGTAACATCTTTCAAGCTATGATGCAACAAATTTACTTATATAAAAATTAGATCTTTATTATATATTTATAAATTCTAGATCTAAGATTCCACCAAATGTATAGAAAGATGAAAATTAAAGACTTACTTTCTGCCGTTTATCGCAGACATTTTCAATCTGCTCGAGTCTGACATAAATTTGACCAATCAGATTGTTCGACGGGTTGTTGGCTATGAATATTTAAATCGTCAATCGGTTCGACGAAAAAAAAAACAGCACACGGCAAACGAGCGGGAAAAAAATGTGCGCATGCGTGAAGTTACTTATTCATATATGCATTATCATTAGCGTTTTCATATTCAAAATGGCGACTCGCATCGATCGCCGTACAGGTGCAATGTTCAGTCTCTAAATAGGGCGTTCAGAGGAGCCAGATGCAATCTCAGCGGATCCAACGTCCTGTAGAGACTGATTTTTCCGTCTAGCTGCCGATCATGCCATTGGGTAGATCTAAAATTCTTAAGGGATAATATTTGTTTAGTCACAGGCTTAGACTTGCTACCTTCATCATCAAAAATACGAATTTTAAAGGCAAAATACGAATTTTGGAAGTGCAGAATATGAATTTTGACTTTCAAAGGTTGGCAGCCCTGAGCTGCATGTATTTGAAAGGTCAAGTAGAAATTGAAAGCAAGGAATGTACAGCTCCATGTATTTGATAGCTCAAGTAGAAATGGAGAGAACAGGAATCCAAAGTACATGTATACAGCTATATTTGATGATGTCATGGGCTTTGTCACATGTGGACGTGCTCTAAGGATACATGTACCATGTAGAAGAGTAGAAATGGAAGATTATGGTACAGCTTTAAATATTTGACGCTATTCTTTGTTTTGTCTCAGATGTGGGTGAGTTGCGTAGTTGCCTGACCTCCCTGATCACAGAGCAGAGGGACCTGTTAGCCCAGGCCGCCCTCTCCACCCTGTCCTCGGTACGGCTACGGCAGCGCCTCGTCATCCTGGAGCGCTACTTCCTGGCCCTGGCCCGCCAGAGCCCCGAGCAGAAGGGCGCCATCATCGGCGGTAAGGTCCCTGAAGAAACTGCCAAAGAAGTGGAACAGACCAAAAGGTAACTGATAGCAGTAATTCAATTGAATTATTTGTGTTGTCCATTCATGGAAATTCACTTCACTCACAAAAGGTAATACTTCAATTTAGTGGCATTACACGCATACAAGATTTGTTTTCTTTGATTGATATATGTCCATTCTGTGTGCGCCCCAGAATAGTGTCAGTAGAGTGATGACCCATTACAAATGCATTATACTATTGTTATTGAGACTTTGGTCACTTGAAGTGACATCATACACTGGAGGGGAAATATATGGATAGGGTAGTACCCTGGAAGCATTCAAGAGCAAGGCACAGAGAATGCATTGGGAGCAGGGAGTGAAAGACCAGCTAGGGATGCCCCTTTTTGCAGTGGGTAGATAAACACAGGAGAGAGATCTGGGCCTAGTAACTTAAGATTTACAATCAATCGCAAAATGGCAATGGCCAATCAACATCATTGTTGCATGAGCTTTTTATTCACAAGACTGACCAGTGACCAATCAGAATTTGTCATTAAAATTTGCAATTGATCGCAAACCTTTGTGTTACGGAGCCCTATATAGGCGGACTGCAACTGCAGCGATGTCCTGATATGGATATGCCGTCATCATCATTATCCCCAATGTGTACCACAGCTGTTAAACCAATAAACAATGTTCATTTGGCAGCGTCAAGAAACTCAAGGAGAGAGCCACTGCGTCCCTGGCCCGCGTCGGGGCAAGGACGGCCCTCTCATTCGCCTTTGCCTTCCTGCGGCGAGCCTGGAGATCCGGGGAAGATTCAGACCTCTGCTCAGAGCTCCTCAGAGACGCCCTCGAGGCGCTGCAGTCCTTGCCAGAGGCCACACTCTTTGATGAGTCATCCATGTCTAGTGTGTGGGTGGAGGTGGTGGAGAAGGCCACCAACTTTCTCAAGTCTGTTGTGGTTGGGTGAGTTATGGACCACTTGCCAACTGATAGAATCAATCATATAATTTTCATCTGCTAAGAATGTGATTGAATTATTCAGCAAATGTTGTATTAGTATGTGTTATAGATGCACTTTGTCATCATTATTTTATTAACTTGTTCAACTGAGTGTTAACTCAGTGTTTCTGTACTACATTATAGTGTACACTTTGACTTTGCTACATCCTGTGAATCATGATGATTGCCAAAATAATAGCCGACACTGTACATTATGAAAAATATATGCATCATTACTTTACTACATCATATAAATCATAGTGAATATACCATATTTCTAATGTTTGCAAATGTTATGCACATCTTTTTTATAATATGTTACTCCTAGCAATCTCAAGGCTTGTCTGAGGTTTGTCCAAGTAGCAACAACTAATTGCTTCAGAGTGCATTCCACTATTTGAAGCTGAATCACTAAATGCGGGTGAATAGAGTACCGATGTGGTGTCGTCATATGAGCATATTGTCAAGACAATTGGCTCTAAACAAACTCACTCCAGTGAGAGGTTTAGCGGTCTGTTATTGTCTATTGGGCAAGTGTCGGGCATCCCCAATTACAGTCCCCGCTGTGATCACCGCTGCTTGCTCTACTCGCATTGTTTAGAACCAGTTGTCTTGACAATAATGTTCAAATGATGTCACACTTTGGTACTCTATGTCATAGCATGTTACTATGCAACTAGGGAGAAAGAATACATTACAAAAATGGCTTATGGATCATAGACTAATGTGAATATATGCATTCGGTGTGCCCCTCCCTCCACCCACCTCAGTGACCTGAATGCATGCGCCAGCGCCAAAGGCGTGGACACAATCCCAGTAGCGGACCAGCACAGCGCCCTCGCCCTGTTGCTGGAGCTGGCCGTCCAGCGGGGCACCCTGGGCCACCTACTGGACGCGGCCCTCCTGCTGCTGCAGCTGTGGGACAAGGGGCGGCAGGAGCCCGACAACCGCACCAGCCCCCGGGGCACGGCCGCCCCCATGGTGCCCCTGCTCAGGCGCTTTGAGAATGTGCCCAGCCCCAGGGGGCGTTTCCTGGTGGAAGGTGGCGCTGCTGGATGTGCACAGGTGAGTCAAGCGCATGCTCAAGGTGGTCATTGCTTATTACTTCTTTTTTTCTTCTTCTTCTTCTTCTTCTTCTTCTTCTTCTTCTTCTTCTTCTTCTTCTTCTTCTTCTTCTTTTTCTTCTTCTTCTTCTTCTTCTTCTCCTTCTTCTCCTTCTTCTTCTTCTTCTTCTTCTTCTTCTTTGTATATCTTATTGAAGCAAAATAATATAACAATTTCAAGATCAGTGATAAAACAACGATAAAAGCAAATAAGGCGTACATTTTCAATTGCATTGGCAGTGATAGTTAGGAAGCTCTAAGTATGTAGTTACATTCTCACTCATGTTTTAGTTGTTGTGCTCAGATGTGAATTTAAATTTGCATCTGTATGTTGAATATCTGAAGGCTGTGTTCTTGAACTGACATTAACAGCAAACCCATTTAACCTTTTAAGTTCCATGGGCGCACACGAACCAATGGGGTTTCCATAGCTTGGTACTAAGAGGTTTAACGCACATCCTATCCTCTTGTTGCGTTGCTGTCCCCACAGGCTCCTCTGGGCACGTTACCTAGTCCCACAGAGTGCTTTCTGCGTTACCTTGAGATACCCGAAGACGAAGACGCCTCAGTGGACTTCCAGCAGGCCGCCGTGATCATCATGTCTCATCTAGATCGCCTGGCCACACCTTATATGCCCCCTCCCCTCACTCAGAAGGTGGGTTGAATTGAGGAAGAGTGGTCCGTATTTACCATTTCATTAACATTGTCATGAAGATGTGAAGTAAGGCAATGAGTCTTTTAAAGGCCTGGTAATGTAAGGGTGAAAATAACCATTTCCATTATCTATATAATTTTATATGGCTAGCAAATTGTATATGTTTCTATTGCTAACTTCAAAGCTTGCTTGAGATTTGTCTGACTAGCCACAACTAATAGATTCAGAGGGTATCCACAGGTGAAAACTGAGTCATGATGCGCATGTGAATGTAATAACACATTACTGCACAGTTATGGGTTAAGTTGTGAACACATACAAATAAATTATGAGAATCCAAATTGGTCCCCCACCATTAGTCTGTATTGTAGTTAATCATTATAGGACCCTTTGTATCTAACAGTTGTGGCTGTTTATTTAAAATGCCTCTCTCTCACACACTTTTGATGCACCTGTTCTCTTTCTCTGGTGCTCATGCAGGGCCCGGTGATCCCCCAGGGCCAGGAGGTGTGGGGGTGGGGTCTCCTGCCCTTTCAGTCGGCCAGTGCGGGTGGCGGGGGCAGCAGCAGCCGGGGAGCCGGCAACAACAGCCCCCTCTGCCCCAGTCCATGCATGCTGGAGACCCTGGCAGAGTTCGGCGTGGTGCAGATGGCATGCTCGGAGAGAGCCCTCATAGTCCTGACGCGGACCAGCAAGGTCTACCGCCAATACTTCCACAATGAGCCAGCGGTGAGCGACTTTATTCATCCAGGTTTATTGCAGGCCATTCATAAATGCTTACAAATAAATGGCATGTGGTAATTCGTGATATAGGATATAACATGAATACGATATGATGTTAAAAGGTAATCTACAAATAGTGTTCGGAAATTAAAGATGCTTTTCCCTCTACATATTTGATGGTTCGCAAGAACGTTAAGGAATTGTTTCATGTCATTTGAAAGTGCTGACATATAAATGGCATACATGAATTCATAACGTGTGAACATGAAACATGAAAAGGGAATACATAAACAATAACTGAAATGTAGGGCAATAAAGACTCACAAAGGATATTTTGGGACAGCCTGCCTTGAAACATAAATTATGTATTTGCTTTTGAAATCCCCACTAATATTGTGTTCATGTTACATTAATGTAAAATACATACTTGCACAGTGGAAAAACAAAACTACATACAATTGTTTATATATTGTTTATATTATATATTGTATATTGTTTTCCAATCTTTATGAAGCTATTAAAGGTTGTAACAGAATTGCGATTGCGAATAATTAAACGGCACACATTCCTCAGCACGATAAATACTAAATTGTTTTCAAATACACAATTGATACCACCTTGCAGGGTTTCCACCTGATCGAAGGCCTGGCAAACAAGGATGTGATCCACATAGCTTCCCATCCAGAGGGCAAGCATTACCTGGCCCTCACCGCCGACTCAGAAGTCTATGCATGGGGCAATGGCGAAGGCGGGAGACTGGGCTTAGGCAATACAAGGTAATGCATGAAACTTCTAACATATTGTAACATCATGTAGTAGTAATCAGCACAATAACAGATTGGAAATCCAATGATGAGAGAGGAAGGCAAGTCCAATAGACCATTTCGTAATTACACCATGGTCGGACAATGCACTGAATAAATACTACTAGACTGCTCACTGGGATTGTTTTCATGGAGTTTTGTTGGATGATGGATGTAAAGACATTTACAGTGTGCCCGGAACAAAAATAGAAGCAGATGCACATGGTGGAATGTTCTTTCACTACCTTCTCAGAGCTGAATAGCTGTTGCCATATTTGCATGATAATAGATTGAAATGTGGTCGACTATCTAATGAATTCCCATTTTACTCTGTGAGTTTGGAAAATGACCTGAGGTCATTTACTGAAAGCAATAATCTGCTCATGCGCAATTGCAATTACGAAATGGCTTATTTATTGTTGAACTGACTGTGTCTTGTCACTCATTTTTCCTCTCTCTGTAAAGATATAATTTCTGTTATTTTACTTGGAATAATATTACCTCCTACACATGTGTGATGTTGATTATATTTGATTATATAATCACTACTAGGGAAAAATACGCTTTGCATTTTTGCCCAGTGTGTATACATATAAGTGCATGCATGCAGTTTTGGCTCCAACTCTAGATTCTGACATTGCATGCACCGCAATGCCATTGTTATATGCTACCTTAAATTAAATTCTGGGACCTGTTGCATAAAACTTACCTTTTATTGTAATTCTGCTATTATTGATAATCATCATTGCTCGACAGCCAATCATATTCAAGGTTTCCCTAGAATAGCCATTTGTAGCAAAGCTACCATGAACATGAAGTTTTATGCAACAATACCATGGTTTGTTTAGGGAAGGTGTAGGAATGTTTGCAACATGGTGATATATTCATCGAGGGCTGATATATTTTCATTCCACCACTCCAGTGCGAGGGAAGAACCCACTCTGGTACACGGGCTGCCCACCAAGAGCTCTGGGCAGCATGTGGTCCAGATCGCCTGTGGCAGCTCCTACAGTGCAGCCGTCCTTTCCAACGGGGAAGTCTATACGTGGGGCAGAGGCATTTATGGCAGGCTGGGTCATGGTATGTACAAGCAAGCAATACTGCCCTCCTGTGACAAAAGGAAGCAAGTAACAGGGACTTATCTCTTAAATGAGCAAAATGTGTCTGTTGTTACATTGGCATCAATGCAACACCATACAGTGTTAGATTGAATATCTCACAGTAAGATAAATATTTCTTTCCCAGATTATTCCTGTGTGGTGTGTTAGGATTGCTGGGTACCCTCTAAGAACATCAATAACTTAAATTTCAATGATATGTTGCTTCCTTCCTTTTGTCAAATGAGAGCAGAAGACATGTGTCCAGTAATTCATTCAAGATGTATGTATGTTCACTCAAAGAGTTGGGGAAAGTCTATGCATGGGGCAGAGGCGCTAATGGCAGGCTTGTTTTTGGTACATGCAAGCAATACATCTGTCAAGTAATTCTCATGCATATTCACTCAAGCTTGTCTGAGGCCCGCCCAACATATCAGCAACTACAAATGTCTTGTTTCAAGGCTCATGGAGAATCTATGATAATGCGAACAAGTAAAAAAAATTTCTAGCACATGATTGGAATGTGACATGATTACTCATTGAGAAGTGCACATTTTAAAATCTGAAATCTAACTTGAAAGTCAGCCGGATCCTATTACAATGTTTTTTAAAGCTAACAGTATTATGGAAACATTTATAATAATGAATGTAATATAATATGACAGAGAAAAGCATGTTGACCCAGACAGTTATCTTGTGATGATTATGGTCTAAATTGATTAAATGAAAAAGAAATTCATAAATGAATGATCGAAAAAATAAATTGTTACTATTGTTTTTTTTTTGTTTTTTTTTTGGGGGGAGGGGTGTTCTCTATTGAATTTGGGAGAGCAATATTGAAACTGTTGCAATTTATAATGTCTGAATCCATATTTTTCTCCATGTAAAAATCTCAGGAAACAGTGAGGATCAGCTGACCCCAAAGCTGGTCAGTGGTCTGAAGGAACAGAAGATAGTGCAAATTGCTCTGGGCAGCAACGATGGACAGACTCTTGCCATTACAAACACAGGTAAGAACTTCTTTTAACCTTTTCATTACCATGCCTTGAATACCCCATTGGCTTTTTACACATCTTCATGCCAATGGTAGTGAGACAGATTAATGCTTCCCCTTTTGGAGGCATGGGGTCTCAGAGTGATTTAGCCCCTATAAATCACTGCTTCATTTCTGAAAGTTTTTTTTCACCAGGTAACAACAAAATGATCCACTTTGGGTTTGAAGAGTGTAAGGGGAATGATACTTTATTGTATGAACTCTAATGTAGTGTGGAATAAGTTCAAATTAGTGGATATCTCAATGTAGGTTGCTACTCCAAGGGGTCCAACAATTTTATTTCTTGAGCTGTAAATGGCCATCCCTTATTTTGTTTGTATTTTTAATGAATATTTTTAGTCTTTATACTTGAAATCTGCCATTATATATCTTTGTGGGTTTTTTATATACATACTGATAGTTCTCACATTTCATTTAAATATTTGCATGTTGTTAGTTCTATTTATATTATTATCTTATTTGATTTAAATATTTTTAAACTATGAATGACAGTAATGTTAATAAGCCTTTATTGAATTTCATTGAATTGAACATTGAATTGAAACTCAATTTCGCATTCCTGCCAGGCGTGCTGTATTCGTGGGGGAATGGCGACTACGGCAAGCTGGGGCGGGGCAGCAGCGATGGCTGCAAGGTGCCAAAGGTCGTGGACAAGCTGCAGGGTCAGCACGTGGTCAAGGCCTGCTGTGGGAACCAATTCTCTGTCATCCTCACCAAGGCAGGAACAGTCTACACATGGTAAGGCTCGGGATGCCAAAGTGCAAAGCTGTAGGAATATTTTCATTAACCGCTCTATGGGATTTCTTTGTGTTTCTTATGAATAAATACACATGTGGCATGCAAGGAGTTGAAATAGTGTTGTTGTGTTTCTTTTCCAGCTAGCTGAGATAGGAACTACTTCATCATTTATTTATTTGTACTCGTTTATTCCAAAAGGAGCTAAATCCACTTTAACAATTTAAGAGAAAAAAAATGTTTATTAATCTGATATTTTATAGCTGCGTGCGGGAACCTGAACTAAAACGTTATATTCTTACTCACTTACTCAACCAATAGCTTTGATGCTGATACTAATCACTCCAGTTTTAAGAAGAATGGATTCCTCTTTGTGGTCTCTTTAGACAGCTGGTTGGTAAATCAAGTGTCATTGGCTTGTCATTATAAAAATAGGATAACAAGAATTTGGTATGTGTCTCTCTCAGGTTGGTAAATCAAGTGTCATTGGCTTGTCATTATTAGAATAGGATAACAAGAATTTGGTTTGTGTCTCTCCCAGGGGCAAGGGAGATGGCCACAGACTCGGCCAGGGGTCCGAAGAGCACCAGCGCTTCCCCAAGCTGATCGAGACGCTCCGCAGCAAGAAGGTGGAAGACATCCAGGCCTCGGGCTGCCACACCCTCGCCGTGGCTGAGTCGGGCGAGTTCTACTGCTGGGGGCGCAACGACCAGGGTCAGCTGGGGTTAGGGGAGGCAGCGCTCAAGACCAACCGGGGCGAGCCCACCCTGGTGGAGTGCATGGAGGGCAAGAAGCTGTGTGGACTGGCCTGCGGGGCGGCACAGGTGCGTGAGCAGCAGACAGCAGGAAACTTGGCGGGAGGGAGGGAGGGAGGGAGGGAGGGAGGGAGGGAGGGCCTGTTGCTTGATATATACTTTCAATTGCTGTAAAAATATATATGTTGATGTAAATTGTGGTGAATATAAACATACAGAATAGAAGGGCCCGGTTTTATAATATATACTTTCAGTTGCTGTAAATGTATGTTATCATGATGATATATGAATTAAAGAAGGGCCTTGTTGCATAATATATACCTTCAACTGCTGTAAATATAGGATGTAAGCCAGATAGACACTGTTGCATGCTATATACTTTCAATTGCTGTAAAAAATGTTGTCATGAGAATATATGAATAGAAAGTAGAAAGTACAATAAAGAAAAATAGAAAGTAGAAGGTTGCAGAATATTTACTTTCAATTGCTGTAAATATATGTTATCATGAGAGTTTACAAAGAGGAACAGAAGGGAAAACAAAAATTGATGAAAAATAGTTAAAAGTGTGTACAAGCATTGTTACAAACTAGATAGCTTCATTCTTGCATCTGCAGACATTTGCTTGGACATCGAGTGCCCACTGGTCAGTTGGACTGCACGTGCCCTTCAGTGTGGACGTGTCCCGGACCACCTTTGAGAAGCTTGACCAGCTGCTGCAGCGGGTCTGCGAGGGCATCGAGGGGCTGGGGGACTGGCCCCCTCCCCAGGAGAAGGAGTGCATGGCAGTGGCTGCCTTGAATCTCCTCCGTCTGCAGGTTAGTTGATTAGGCTGTTTATGTAATGTAGTCTAATTTATTCATGCTTTTTTTTGTAGTTCTTCTATGCCATTTAACATTTTTAGAATTAATTGTGATATCTGCATGGCGGTGGCTGCCTTGAACCTCCTTCGTTTTCAAGTCAGTTGATTAGGCCATTTTTATAATGTAGTCACATTCATTCAAGCTTGTTTTGTAGTTCTTATATCTCATTAAACATTTTTAAAATTAATTGTAATATCGGCATGGCAGTGGCTGCCTTGAACCTCCTCTGTCTCCAGGTCAGTTGATTAGGGTTTTTTTATAATGTAGTTAAAACATTTTTGTAGTTCTTATATCTCATTTTATGTTTTTACATGTACGATGCTTGTGCTTATATTATTAACCTTTGCATGTATGTTGCAATGATTTTGAGAGTTTTTAAAATAAATTGTAATTCAGCTACAATTGCCAGTAAGTCATTGAATGAACCTTTATGGGGTTGAATTAAATTGAATTTGCAAATTTTCAGCTGCATGAGGTGATTGGGCAGTAAGCTATTTAGTGAAACTTTATGTTCATTATGTATGCAAATATTTTTTTGTTGTTGTTCAAACAATATGTTACTAATGGTAAGTCAATTTCTTCTTACTCTCATCCAGACTGAAGACTTTGATGCAGGCGTTGAAACCACAGACCAGCTGGTGTCTCCTAAGATTCAGAGCCATGCAGTAGACCGGGGAACCAAACTGTGAAAGATGCAAAGAGAAGCAAGAAGGCTATAATAACCACAGTTCTCAATATCACAAACAACTATTAATTCTCGCAGTGCCATAGAACCACATGCGCGTTATTATTATGGTGCTGTACATGCTAGCGCACTATCGATCGGCTGCTTGGTACATGCGAGCGAGCCACTGCTACGCTGATTTGTGGGTGCATGCTCGCATTTGTAATATTGGTCATTGTTCATGCAACGTCCCAAAATTGAAATTTCAAATGATCATAATTTTCTCATCCTTTAACAGATTTTCATCAAACATTCACTAATATGTTTTTTTTTTCATGTTTCTGCTTTTAATGAAACCAACTTATTTTCCGGATGAATTATCTCTAAGTATTGTCGCTCTTGGCTGCCTGTTGGCTGCTATTGGTGGCTTATAGGACTGCACAAAGACTCTGAAAAGAGGTGATGTCGGATCCGGCTATGAACAGGAACTTACCGAGATGTGGTCATGCACAGCTGCTGCTGTTGACCATGCAATAATCGTCCCATCGTTAGAGGAGGAAAACATCACCTTGGCCTCATGCCTGCAAACAAATTGAGGGTAAAATCAATCATTTTCTACTGTGCTAGTTTATACGATAAACAGACTTTACCAAATGGTTAGACATTTCAGCAAATAAAAGATCATGCACAAAATGTTCCTATTGTCAGAGGAGGAAAAAATATCCCTTTGCCTCATGCCTGCAAATATAATGAGTGGAATCAAGTCATTTCCCACTGAGCTATTTCATACAATAAAATGAACAGACTTTACAAAATGGTTAGAAATTTCTCTGTAACAAAAAAGATCATGCACAAGAAGACCAAATATGCTTTAGGCCTCCAAACATATCGAGTGGAATCAATTTATTTTGTACTGGCCTAATTCATAAAATGAAGTGAACAGACTTTACAAAATGGTTAGAAATGCATATGTATGTTCAAAATATTAGCAACATAAATCATCATAAACAAGAAAGAGGACAACATAAAAGTGAAGTTAGTGCAAACATGGCTGCATCATGAATCATAACAACATCTCAGTACACCCTCGCCCCTCCTTCCCACCCTGAGGCTGAATCCCCATGAGTGTAGTGACCTACCGGTAGTTTAAAGCCCCTTATCAAAAAATGAAATCAAAGACAAGAAGAAGTGGTGGTCAAGACTGTGAGACCTGAAATAAATGGACCTTTCTGCCATATATGACCGTGAGTCCCATTCTTCTTTGATTTCAGGATGCCTTTTTAAAGAAGAAATCATCAATCTCTAAATCTCGTGAATCTCTAAATGATAACACAGTATTATGACAAGACTTTTTTTTTTTTGACTGCTCTGTTTAGATCTCTTGGATCTAGGCACACACGGAGTTGTCCGTTTTTCTTTTTCACAACCACGAGCGATGATACCCAATCAGTTGGTTCATCCACTGGTGTGATGACCTTCATGCGTTCCATTTTGTCTAATTCATCTTTGAGCTGACCACGAAGTGCAAATGGAACTTTCCGGCATGCGTGTTGTACAGGTTGGGCACTCTCTTTCAGTGTGATGTGATGTTTCCCTGGAACACATCCT